>CM024761.1:105732869-105942348 GCA_014218235.1 Colocasia esculenta | reverse complement strand
TTATATATTATTATTCTAGGTTTTTCTATGTCTAATTAATTTCTAGATAGTCTAAGGCATTAGTTTTCTTTAAGAAATTTATAATGGAAGTAGAAATGCAACATGGAAGAAACACCAAGGTGTTAAGAACTAATAGAAGTGGGGAATACAACACAAAAGAATTTGAAGTTTATTGCCAAGACCATTGAATAAAAAGGTATGTCAATATGCCTTACACGCCACAACAGAATGGTGTGGCAGAAAGAAAGAATAGAACATTGATGAATGTTGTTAGATGTATACTATCACATTCACATCTCTCTAGAAAATTTTGGGGAGAGGCATTGCTCACGGCAAACTATACTTTAAATAAAATTTCTACCAAATCTATTGAAAGTACACCTTATGAACTTTGCAATTTGAGGAACCAGATCTAAGTCATCTAAAGAAATGGGGATCAATAGCCCATATTCTCATTCCAAATCAACTTAGAGATAAGTTGGACTTCAGAATATTGAAGTGCAAATTCATGAGATATTGTGATAATCATCTAGGTATAATTTTTTTCATAATGAAAAGGGATCATTGTGACGGCCCTGGATATTTATTATACCCAATAAGGCTCCATATCTAGATCCGTCTCTCACGAACGAACCGAAGTCTCACGAGGGATAGCTCACACAAGTGTCCAGTAAGAATATAAAAGACAACTACACAGTATAAGACACAAGAAAGTACATGTGCTCATACCTGCATATAACAATATACTTGAGGAATGGTAAAGCACATTGAGTGGAAGGTCACACCACACGACCTCCACGAAACACAGTTCCACGTCAACACCAGAAAAGACTGGTATACGACGTACCACCACAAACCCTTACCCACACGGGGTACACGGTACCTATTACCACAAGGTACCAGCACGGAAACCGCAAGTAAACCAGTGCCGTAACAGGGCACACCATAGAGAGTTAAACCACATTTGGTGAGTCAAAACTCACCAACCATAACCAAAACTATGCCATCACTCGGCCACACCAAACCACCCCAACCGCAGTCACAACTGTGCCAACACCAGGGCACACCTCGAACGGGTCAAACCTCGACTACGAGTCACAAAACTCACGAGCCACAGCCGTGGCAAAAACGAGTCGGAAAGGAACGACGCCACCATACGGGATGGACTATGGCTGATCAGCCAATATCCAAACCGGACAACACAACACAAGAACAACCTCTCAGTCTCGTAGCCAGACCCTCAGTCCAGCTACGGCTCCACAAACTCACAAGTCAAGCAACTAACTGTGGAGACAACCAACACCACCACTACTTGTAGTCTCACACACTGTAGGCCCATGCCTGGCACTTTAGGGACTTAGGCCCGAGTCCCTAAAGTGAGGCACTGGAACAGACTAGCTGGGGCCCAGCGTCTACTGGTGTCTTTACCCCAACCACGAGCGCGCTACAAGCGATGCACACCCACAAACACAAGCTGCTCCACCTCTGTCGTCTTTCCCTCAGCTAGACGTACAACTCAAACATAGGAGTGAGGGTGTCCAGGATAGACGACACATTGTGAGCAACTACCCCTAAGTCTTTAAATAATAATTATTTGCTATGATAAATCTTTAAAATATTTTGCTTCTACCATGAAAATCCTAAATATGTATTTTCCATAATATAGATATATCACAAAAATTTCTAGACAGATTCAATGCCCAAATTTTCTAAGGCACAGACTATCTCTATAGCCTACTGAATTCGACTGATGTATTCGACTAATTCGACTCATTCAGAAGCTCAGTCACAAGTCTTGAAAATCTTTCTAAGTCGCAACGTTACACTGTATTCGACTCATCTAGTCAAAGTCTTTTACACTATATTCGACTCATGACTTCGACTCATACAGTCGAATGTCTTTACACTGTATTCGACTCATGACTTCGACTCATACAGTCGAATGTCTTTACACTGTATTCGATTCAAGACTTCGACTCACAGTTAAACATCATTCGACTCACCACCTCGACTCATAGTCTTACACTACATTCGACTGATGGTTGCTCTATTGTAGTCGATTTACATAGTTCCTACTGTAGTCAAATCATGCTTACTTCTTAAGTCGAATTACCTATTCTACTGCATTCGACTACACTGTTAGTTGTGTACTTGTACCTTTGTCAGTTCTATCTGTAAGGAAATATTTCTATTAGTTCTTTGTTGAATCTTAAACTTCTTAAGTATAAAATCAGTGACAAATTTCATGATCATTATTTTAATATATTTCTTCTGACGAAATTCAGTACATTGGAAATTATGCAAAACATTCTTTGCAATTTATTTCTAGTCTTACAGTCTTAGTGTCCTTTGCCTCAATCTATATCTTCTAAGAGACACAAAGCATTTATGTAAGTTTCAGACGCATGGCTTCTGACCATCTCACCTACCACTGACAGACCATACTTTACCTTTTTGTCTGTCTGCTTTATTTTCTGAAATGACTAAGAATACTAGGTTCCATACTGTTTGTTGTACTCCACTGACCCACCTACCACAAGGTATGGAGATGCTTTTGTCTTTGTCTTGTCCTTGCTAAACAGGCATTTATTGGAGCACATGTCTGGCATGGGTTGCTCAGCTCAAGACTTTAAATAGCTTATCTTCTAGCTATGGCAACTGCTCCTATTTCTGAAGACCTTGGAAAGAGACAAAATTCATGGCCCTTCGGATAAAACTTCCAAGATCCAAAGGATCCCCAAGACTATCTCCAAACGGCTAAGAACACAACAGCCATCTTACTCCAACGGCTATCTTCTCCAAACGGCTAGTTTTGAAGACTATAAAAAATGAAGAAAGCTCTTGAAGAAAAATACAACAAGGCATAGTGTTCAAGACAATTCCTTGAAAGCTCATCTTGCATTCTTCAAGCTCTCTCAAAGCCTTCCTGCTCAAGTTCTTATTTGAGAGAATCTCTTCAGAAATTCCTGTTCTGAAGATCTGTCTTTGGGTGGCAACTGTAATTGCTTTTACTTCAAAGTCCACCCAAGTAGCTTCAGCTAGGATTTAGATTGAACTCCTTATCTTTCAATCCTGCTGGAAAGTGTGTGTTCTGTGCTCATTCTTGAGGCAAACACACAAGAGTTTCTTCTTCATTTCTGTTGTAATTTCTGCAGAAGTTTGATTCTGCATTGCCCCTCTTGTGAAGGGAAGGCCTTGGTATAAGGCAGTCTTGTTTACCCCTGTTTTAGGGAAGACTTGCTTTGGAGCAAGTGGGTGTTGTAATTTCCTCTCAAGGGTGAGAGAAGGCCAAGTTGATTGCAGTTTAGTGAAATCTCAAGTGGTTGGCTTGAGGACTGGATGTAGGACTTCCATGTGGGAAGGGCCGAACCAGGATAAATCTCTTGTGCAATTTCTGTGTGATTGTTTTTCGCCAAGTTCACACTTGAATCACACACACCACACCAAGTACTAACACATCTACTTAGTGTTGTGTTTTTCAGAAGATTTTGAAAAGTTAGAAAGTCCTATTCCCCCCCTCTAGGACTGTGAATCTGCCATTTCGATCCAACAAGTGGTATCAGAGCAGAGGTCTTCTCAGAAGAATCAAAAGATTTGAGAAGAAATGGCATCAGAAGCTCACAACTATGAAGGCCAATCAGTCACAAGGCCACCATTCTTTGATGGTGAAGATTATCAATATTGGAAGATGAGAATGGAATGCTTCATCAGAGGTACAGACTACGACCTTTGGCAGGTAATGAACAAGGTGATTATGAAATAGTTGGAGCAACTTCTACTCTACTGGTTTTTCTATTGCTGATAAGAGAAATATGTCCCTAAATTATAAAGCAAAAAATTATCTTTGCTGTGCCTTATCTAAAAGAGAATTCAATAGACTTTCGGCTTGTAGGACAGCAAAAGAAATGTGGGACAAATTACAGGTAACCTATGAAGGAACTGATAGAGTAAAGCAAACTAGAATAGATATACTAGTATCTCAATATGAGCAATTCAAAATGCTTCCAAGTGAAAATATAAACAAATGTACAACAGATTCTCAAATATAATTGTAGGATTAAGTGCCTTAGGAAAAATCTAACCAATGAAGAAACAGTTAGAAAGATATTAAGATCTCTAACAAATGTATGGACCCCTAAAGTCACTGCCATAGAGGAAGCCCATGATCTCACTGAATTGTCCATTGATAAATTAATAGGCTCTCTCATGGCACATGAAATAAATATGGAAAGATTTTCTGAAAGCTCTTCAAAGAAGAAAATTTCAAATGCTCTAAAGATTGCAGATTCTTCTTCATCTGAGGACTCCAAAGAGAAATCAGATGACAGTGATGATGAGGCTATGCTCTCAAGGAAATTACAAAGAATTTGGCTAAGAAGAAGAAGTTTGGCTCAAGAAAGTTCTTCAAGAAAGATAAAAAGAAAGAGCCAACCTGTTATGAGTGCAATCAGCCGGGACATTACAAATCTGAGTGTCCCAGACTCAAAAAGAAGGACCAAGCAGAAAAGTCAGAAAAGAAGAAGGGCAAAGAAAAGAGATTCAAAAAGTTCAAGAAGAAAGCTATGGCAGCAACATGGGATAATGAAGATGCTACCAGCTCAGACTCCTCCAGCTCAGAATCTGAAGAAGAAGAAAGGCAAATCTAGCCCTCATGGCAGGACTAGAACAGGTAAATTCTGAAACATCTTTTACTTCCTGCTCAGAATCTGATTCAGATAGTCTAGAGGATGCCTTCAATGAACTTTATGAAAAATATAAGTCTGTTGTAAAGCAAATAAAAATAATCAAGCTAAATTTGTTAAATCAAGAAAAGAGCAATACCTTTCTTAAAATGAGGCTGAAAGGTTAAAGAAAAATTCAACTGAAACTAAAAGAGCTAATGAACTTTTATGTGAAGATTTGAAAAATAAGAATAAAAAAATATTAGAATTAGAATCAAATCTAAGAGAACTGAAGAATGAAGAGAAATGCAAGAAGAAATAGTTATCTAAGAGCCACTTTAGATAAAATAACTACTTGCAAAACTTCATTATTTGTAGATCTGAAAGGTGCCAGAAAAGGAAAAAGGAAATATGGAGTAGGATACACACCCCCACAAAATGAAGAACATATTATTCATCCTAAAGTATATCCAACTCCTAAGTTTGTAACAAAGGATGATATAAAGAATACCAAAAGGGTAAATCAACATGCTTATAAACAAAAACAGAAATATAGTAGAATATACACAAGAAAAATCCTTTTGATTTATGCTGTACACATTGCAACCAACTAGGTCACACAGTTAGCGCATGCACTACTAGAAACTTAAGATGGATTCCTAAAACTAACCATCAAGGACCCAAGAAAGTTTGGGTACCAAAAGTTAAAACTTAGCTTTGTTTGCAGGGTCGGCTGAGGGCATCCAAATGGTATTTGGATAGTGGATGCTCAAGGCATATGACAGGTGATAGGAAGCTATTTACAAGTTTTAGAGAAGAATCTGGTCAAGTTACTTATGGTGACAATGGAAAAGGAAAAGTGCTAGGTTGTGGAACTATTGGTACTAAAGAAAAGATTTAATTGAAGATGTCATGTATGTAGAAGGTCTCAAGCACAACCTGATCAGTATTAGTCAGTTATGTGATAAAGGTCATCTAGTAAGTTTTCAGAATGATAAGTGTGTAATTCTGAAGAACAACAAAAAGGTCTTTGAGGCACAAAGAATAAAGAATTTATACACATTGCAACTGGCAGAATTA
Organism: Colocasia esculenta; assembly: GCA_014218235.1. Lineage (NCBI taxonomy): Eukaryota > Viridiplantae > Streptophyta > Magnoliopsida > Alismatales > Araceae > Colocasia > Colocasia esculenta. The sequence goes on along the minus strand of CM024761.1, from coordinate 105,936,607 downwards.
AAAGAAGTAAACCTTTGCTTGGCAACTACCAAAAGTGAAGAATCTGATTTGTGGCACAGAAGACTTGGTCATGCAAGCACTTCAGTGATCAAGAAATTATTAAAGCATGATCTGGTTGGGTCTTCCCAAGATGAAAATCAAAAAGTCTGGAATTTGCTCAGCATGTGCAAAAGGAAAACAGACAAAAACCTCATTTCAGTCCAAGACAATTGTTACAACTTCCAAGCCCCTGGAATTGATTCACATGGATTTATTTGGACCTATGAGGACAGTCAGTCTTGGAGGAAAGATCTATGGCTATGTATTAGTTGATGATTACTCAAGATATACTTGGGTGTCTTTTCTAGAAGCCAAATCTGAAGCTTTTCAAGCCTTTCTGAAATTCAGCAAAATTGTTCAAAAGAATCAAAATTTCAGATTACCAGTATCAGGTCTGATCATGGAGGAGAATTCAAAAATGAAGAGTTTCTGGAATTTTGTGAAGAAAATGGAATTGAACACAATTTCTCAGCTCCCAGAACACCTCAACAAAATGGTGTAGCAGAAAGGAAGAACAGAACATTGCTAGATATGGCCAGAACTATGCTAAATGAGTATAATCTACCAAAGTATTTCTGGGCAGAAGCAGTAAATAAGCTTGCTACATTATCAACAGATGCATGATCAGACCCATCCTGAAGAAGACTCCTTATGAATTATACAAGGATAAGAAGCCCAACATCAGTCATCTTCGACCTTTTGGCTGTAAGTGTTTTATCTTAAATAATGGTAAAGACAACTTAGGAAAATTAGATGCTAAAAGTGATGAAGGTTTTCTGTTAGGGTATATCTCAAAACCTAGAGGATATAGAGTGTTTAATAGAAGAACACTAAATATAGAACAAACTGTACATGTTTTATTTGATGATGAAACTAACCCTTCTATCAAAAGGATAGAAGAAGAAGAAGATTGTGTTGATGATCTTTGCAGGGATCTTGAAAAGACTCTCTTGAAGGAGAACAAAACAAAGATGAAGAATCAGAAGATCCCCCACTAGAAGATCTCCAACAACAAGAAGAAACACAAGAAGGACTACCTACAGAATTAAGGTACCACAGGGATCATCCTAGAGAAAATATCATAGGTAATCCTCAAGATAGGGTAAGAACAAGAGGTATGCAAATTCCAAGTGATTTCTCTGCATTAGTTTCACAGATTGAGCCTAAGACAATCAATGATGCACTGGGTGATGAATCTTGGATCCTTGCTATGCAAGAGGAACTTAATCAGTTCCAACGCAGTGAAGTTTGGACCCTTGTGCCTAGACCTACTGACCATCCAGTTATTGGAACCAGATGGGTTTTCAGAAACAAAATGGATGAATCAGGGGTAATTACCAGGAACAAGGCTAGACTTGTTGCTCAAGGATACTCCCAAGAGGAAGGCATAGACTTTGATGAAACCTATGCTCCAGTTGCTAGATTAGAGGCAATCAGAATTTTATTAGCATATGCTTGCTCTCTTAATATTAACTTATTTCAGATGGATGTTAAAAGTGCTTTTCTGAATGGTTTTATAAAAGAAGAAGTGTATGTTGAGCAACCACCTGGATTTGAAGATACTAAAAATCCTAATCATGTTTTCGTTTAAAGAAAGCACTATATGGCTTGAAGCAAGCTCCAAGAGCTTGGTATGAAAGACTAAGTGCTTATCTTATATCACATGATTTTGCAAGAGGAAAAGTAGATAGTACTTTATTCATAAGAAATTTTCAAATGGAATCCTAATTGTACAAATCTATGTTGATGATATTATCTTTGGTTCTACTAATGAATCACTCTGCAAATTCTTTGAAAATCTAATGCAAAGTGAATTTGAAATGAGCATGATGGGTGAACTGAATTACTCCTGGCTTGCAAATTAAGCAAACCAAAGAAGGGACTCACATCTGTCAAACCAAATACATATCAGATTTGCTTATCAAATATGGCTTTGACAAATGTAAGCCTTTAGGTACACCTATGAGCTCAGGCATTAAGCTAGATAGTGATCCTCTTGGTAAAAAGGTAGATCAAAAGATCTATAGAGGAATGATAGGATCACTGCTCTATCTTACTGCAAGTAGACCAGACATAATGTTCAGTGTTTGTTTATGTGCGAGATTCCAAGCTGATCCTAGAGAATCTCATGTTCATGCTGTTAAAAGAATTTTTAGATATCTTATAAATTCAAGTAATCTAGGTCTATGGTATCCCAGATGCTAATTCAAGTTAATTGGATATAGTGATGCTGACTATGCTGGATGCAAATTAGATAGAAAAAGCACCAGTGGCACTTGTCAACTTCTTGCAGGATGTTTAATATCTTGGTCTTCCAGAAAACAAAATTCAGTAGCTTTATCCACTACAGAAGCTGAATACATTGCAGCTGGAAGTTGCTGTACTCAACTGTTATGGATCAAGCATCAATTGGAAGACTATGGTCATCAGCTTCAAGAAATCCCAATGCTTTGTGATAATACAAGTGCAATCAATTTGACCAAGAATCCAATCCAGCACTCAAGAACAAAGCACATTGAGGTTAGACATCACTTCATCAGGGACCATGTAAGTAATGGCAATATCTCTCTTGAATTTGTTTCCACAGAAAATCAATTAGCAGATATTTTTACTAAGCCCCTACCTGAAGATAGATTTACATCTATTAGAAGAGAAATAGGTATGTGCAATCCTGATTAAATTTGACCAAATTATCATGCTTGAAAAATGCTTGTGTGTATTGTCTGTGAAAAAGTATCCTGAAAATTTCTAAGTCCCAGTCCTTCGACTTGTGCATTCGACTCATGAAGAGTCGAGGCATTCGACTCATGTAGAGTTAAGGCAATCGACTCACTTAAGTTTCCATGAAACGTCGCTTAATATTTAAATTCCGTAACTGACAACTAATTAAGGCGCGTCTCTTCATGACTTAACGATCACATCCTTCCATCGCATCCGTTCAGCCTGAGATGAAGGGACGGTTTTCCTCCAACTTTTATATAAACAACTCTTTCACCCCTTTAGAAAGCACCCGTTTGAAATCTCTCTTCGACTCCTCTGTCCTCATCCGTTCTTCGCGCCTTCCTGCTCTCCGGCGAAGACCTCCAGAAGCCCTCTGCGAAACCTCATCCTCTCGAGAAGAAGGTAGGTTCTTTACCTTATTTCGAGTATATCTTCTCCTCCTTTGAAGGTTTTCTAAGTCTCCCTTTCGTATTGTCTAGATGGCATCTCCTAGGGCTCAAGTTTCCGTCCAACTCACTTCTGACCAACTCCAGAGACTAGCCAAGATCCCCATCTGTTCTGGAAAGTCGGTTGAGTTCTCCCACCTGAGTGGAAACCTAGCTTGGGTAGAAGAGACCCTCACTGCAATGGGATGGACCAAGCTTTGTCAGATTTCTGAACCGTTTGTGGCCAGTGCAGTCAGGTCATTTTATGCTTCCCTGAAAGTTTCGACTGGTAACACTGTAGTGGGCTATGTTAAAGGAACCAAAATCACTATCTCTGAAGAATATCTAGTGGAGCTTTGGATTGTCCCAACTCCGGCCACTGCCTTAGTGAGTTTATCCCCTTAGAGAAGCAAAAGTTGGGGATTATTGGGAGTCTGGGGACTTTGTGCAAAAGAGGTTTGCAAGTAAATGAACTATCAGCAGAGAAGAGGCTAATCCACTCCATCATCTCCAATATCATTACCCCTAGAGCAGGAACCCATTCCTCAATCACAGCTAGAGATGGGAACCTTCTCTTTTGGGCCATTCAGAGGCATAGAGTCAACCTCCAGCAGTTATCTTGGAGAGAATGATAGCAGCAAAAGACTTACAAGAATCTCTCCCTTATGGATCCTTGCTTACCATGATTTTAAGAAGCTCTCTGTGGATCTGTCTGGAGATGTGCCTATGAGCACCAAGGAGAAGATTGGGCTCATTACTCTCAGAAGGAGTCACTACTCCTTGGTTGGAAAGAAGCAGAACTTATGGTATAAGGACTCAGTCCCGGAGTGTGAGCATGAAGTTTATCCAGATGAGCCCCTAGTCTCTTTGCTCACCCAAGATATTCCTGCTTCAAGTATTCAAATTAAAGCCCCACAGTTCCAGCAATCCCAGATGTTTTTGTTCAGCCTCCTGAACCCATTGTAGAGCAAGTTGCCCAACCAGTTATCCCTCCTGAAGTACCATCTGAAGATGCTCAGCTTCCTGCCTCCTCCTCTCTTCCTGAGCAAGATGCTCCCTCTGAGACTGTACATGAAGTCTTAAGAGATCTCAGAGGTAAAGGGATTTTATCTGAAGATGTTCCTGTTTCTCCAATGGAACATATTTTGAAGAGAGAGAGCCCTCCTACTCCCCATCTCAGTTTGAGACCCGGCCAAGGTCTCAGGGGGAGAGTAGCAGCAGTCTTAGCACCATTCTAGAGCTTGTCAGAACCCAGCAAGAGAATCTTTCAGTCCTCCATATGCAAGTTGAAGTAATAGATGTCAAGTTTGACAGTTTGGCTGATGAGGTGAAGCAGATTAAAGATCTTATGCTTCAGTTTGTGTGCCAGCAAGGCACTCCCAGGCCAGCAGGGCCAGCTCCCTCTCAGCAGCAAGAAGAAGTACCTTCTGCTCAAGAGCTACAACATCAAGATCAAACCCAAGAAAAACTTCCTGAAAATCAAGAGCTTGAGCAAACAGTAGAAAAGGATCAAGAGATCCAGGCTGACCAGCAGCACATGTCTGATGAAATCCAGCAGCCCCTACACCAGCAACAACAAGTCTCTGAGCCTCAGTTAGCAGTGGTGGTTTATCAACCCCCTGAAGAGCAGCAGCAGCAGCAGCAAGAGTCTGTGGCTGATCAGCAGCCAGCAGTAGCAGCAGCAGAAGAAGAGGTGTCCCTAGGCAAGAGACCCCTTGAAGCCTCTCTTGAGGTCCACACCTTCAAGAGAAAAGTAAAGAGAATGCTGATCAAGAATGGCAATCCTATCCTTCCTTCTCCATCTTCCAGGCCTAGCTCACCTGCCCCTCCAGTTGTTAATCCTCCAGAAGTTACTCCTGCAGCACCCTCATCCACTGCTCCCTCTACCTCAGTTCTGAGGTATCCTCTCCAGATATGCCTCCCCAAGCATCCCAGTAGATCCATCCTTGAAGGATATCCAATTCTCCATCTACCCCTTGCAATACCAACCCAAGCCACTCAAGGAGGTAGCAATAACCCTGTCCACCCAACCTCCACAGTTTTATTCATCTCTGCCAACTGTTCCCAAACTGGGTTCTCAGAAAACCCATTTGCAAATAATTGAAATGCTTCCCAGCCTCCGACTACCAGCTTTTCGTGGTCCCAAATTGGGAGACAAACCAGCTTTACTTCTTCCTCCATTTTGGTATGCCTTTGTCTACCATTCTCCTCAGTTCATGGCTCTATTCAGAGAATACCTTCAAATTAGAGCCTTTCTTGAAATCCATAACATGCCAGGTTTCACTTTTGAACACTGGCTTCCAACCTTAATCAAAACTTCCCAGGTTTCCATCTCTGAACTTCATTTGTTTCTCAGAAGAGTCACTGTCTGACTCCTCAAGAGTTTGTTGATCTCTACCCTGAGGAAGCCATGAGATTTCAGGAAGCCCAATCCCGGAACCACCACCTCAAAATCTATACACATATCTCCCTCCAGTTTCATGACCTCTTTGCCACTCTTCTTAGAGATTCTCAGGCCAAATATACTGCAATGAAAGCCTTCAATTTTGAGAGGTTCAACCTTGGTCTGCATGATGTCTCAAGAGGCCAATATGATATGCTCATCAGAGGTCAAAGGCAAGTGGTTCCTTCAATGTCAGCAGCCTTGTTACCTGATCTCCATCCACCCCTTGTAGGAGTTGTTTTCTATAGAGGCACCTTTGCTGATACCCTCTATAACAGATTCCTCCGGATTTCTACAAGGTTCAAGATCAAGTACAAGTCCAAGCTCAGTTTTCAGAGGTTCATCCTTCTTCACATACCCAAATTTCAGAAGAACCTTCTTGATCTCCAATTAAGTTTTGCTGAGTCTGAACGGTTCACTCCTGATCAATGGGAGAAAGCTTATCCAGATCATCATGCTCAGTGCCAGAAAATGAAACTCACTCTCAATGAGTATCACTCCAAGAGCCTCCTAGACCTGAGAAAGCACATAGGCCTCAAATGGGCACACAGATATTTGTACTACTATCAGGCCAAGGATGCAGCTCTCTCGATTGGTCTCCACTGGAACATCACTCTCCATGAGTTCCTCTCACTGGCAGCTACTAAGAAGTTCACTCCCCTTCAGATCAAATGTATCATGGATCCAGAAAAGGCTAGCCTCAAGCGCGCTTTTTACAGAAGGCGCCACATCAAGTCTCTGAAGAAATTGCCTTTCACCAGTCCAACCTACAATGTGGACTCTGCAAAGTTTGACCACATTTTCCCCATCAATGAGCTGAAGCTTTGGAACCTTATTGAGCCATTCCTGGCTAAGATTCCCCCTGCTCTCTATCTCCCCAGCTCTACCAGAACTTAAAAACATTGTGTTGTTTATCCTTTTTTTTCTGTAATTTGCTTCAATGTTTGCTTCAGACACTTATTTCTTTTTCTGCATGAATGAATTTACTGCTCTTTATCCTCTCTTTTTTACATTGTCTGATTGCTATCCTTTATGTTAATGCCACAAAGGGGGAGAAAAGAAAAGGTAGCTACTCAGTCTTTAGCCATCTCAAAATATAGCAGAAATTTATATGATATATCAGGCTATCAGCTACCATTTAAAGATTTTTTTGTCATTAACAAAAAGGGGGAGAATTGTTGAGCAACTACCCCTAAGTCTTTAATAATAATGATTTTGCTATGACAAATCTTTAAATATATATTTTGCTTCTACCATGAAAAATCCCTAAATATGTATTTTCCATAATATAGATATATCACAAAAATTTCTAGACAGATTCAATGCCCAAAATTTTCTAAGGCACAGACTATCTCTATAGCCTACTGAATTCGACTGATGTATTCGACTAATTCGACTCATTCAGAAGCTCAGTCACAAGTCTTGAAAATCTTTCTAAGTCCGCAACGTTACACTGTATTCGACTCATGACTTCGACTCATACAGTCGAATGTCTTTTACACTGTATTCGACTCATGACTTCGACTCATACAGTCGAATGTCTTTTACACTGTATTCGACTCATGACTTCGACTCATACAGTCGAATGTCTTTTACACTGTATTCGATTCAAGACTTCGACTCACAGTTAAACATCATTCGACTCACCACCTCGACTCATAGTCTTACACTACATTCGACTGATGGTTGCTCTATTGTAGTCGATTTACATAGTTCCTACTGTAGTCAAATCATGCTTACTTCTTAAGTCGAATTACCTATTCTACTGCATTCGACTACACTGTTAGTTGTGTACTTGTACCTTTGTCAGTTCTATCTGTCAGGAAATATTTCTATTAGTTCTTTGTTGAATCTTAAACTTCTTAAGTATAAAATCAGTGACAAATTTCATGATCATTATTTTAATATATTTCTTCTGACGAAATTCAGTACATTCGAAATTATGCAAAACATTCTTTGCAATTTATTTCTAGTCTTATAGTCTTAGTGTCCTTTGCCTCAATCTATATCTTCTAAGAGACACAAAGCATTTATGTAAGTTTCAGACGCATGGCTTCTGACCATCTCACCTACCACTGACAGACCCATACTTTACCTTTTTATCTGTCTGCTTTATTTTCTGAAATGACTAAGAATACTAGGTTCCATACTGTTTGTTGTACTCCACTGACCCACCTACCACAAAGGTATGGAGATGCTTTTGTCTTTGTCTTGTCCTTGCTAAACAGGCATTTATTGGAGCACATGTCTGGCATGGGTTGCTCAGCTCAAGACTTTAAATAGCTTATCTTCTAGCTATGGCAACTGCTCCTATTTCTGAAGACCTTGGAAAGAGACAAAATCCATGGCCCTTCAGATAAAACTTCCAAGATCCAAAGGATCCCCAAGACTATCTCCAAACGGCTAAGAACACAACAGCCATCTTACTCCAACGGCTATCTTCTCCAAACGGCTAGTTTTTGAAGACTATAAAAAAATGAAGAAAGCTCTTGAAGAAACAACAAGACGCATAGTGTTCAAGACAATTCCTTGAAAGCTCATCTTGCATTCTTCAAGCTCTCTCAAAGCCTTCCTGCTCAAGTTCTTATTTGAGAGAATCTCTTCAGAAATTCTTGATCTGAAGATCTGTCTTTTGGGTGGCAACTGTAATTGCTTTTACTTCAAAATCCACCCAAGTAGCTTCAGCTAGGATTTAGATTGAACTCCTTATCTTTCAATCCTGCTGGAAAGTGTGTGTTCTATGCTCATTCTTGAGGCAAACACACAAGAGTTTCTTCCTTCATTTCTGTTGTAATTTCTGCAGAAGTTTGATTCTGCATTGCCCCTCTTGTGAAGGGAAGACCTTTGGTATAAGGTAGTCTTGTTTACCCCTGTTTTAGGGAAGACTTGCTTTGGAGCAAGTGGGTGTTGTAATTTCCTCTCAAGGGTGAGAGAAGGCCAAGTTGATTGGCAGTTTAGTGAAATCTCAAGTGGTTGGCTTGAGGACTGGATGTAGGACTTCCATGTGGGAAGGGCCGAACCAGGATAAATCCCTTGTGCAATTTTATGTGTGATTGTTTTCCGCCAAGTTCACACTGAATCACACACACCACACCAAGTACTAACACATCTACTTAGTGTTGTGTTTTTTAGAAGAATTTTGAAAAGTTAGAAAGTCCTATTCACCCCCCTCTAGGACTGTGAATCTGCCATTTCGATCCAACAAGACACAGACCTCGACGGTACCACACTGTACCGGGACAAACCCCGAGCACAACAAACACACGTGCCTGGCTCACAAAGAACCTAGGGTGCCCGACTAGAGAGGCATTCTGGAATAGGCGCCGAACCACCACACTCGGCAATACACAAACCACGACACTTACATGATCCATCTTTATTACAAACCACCATACATGTGTGAGGAATAGCTTGTCCTGGTCACTCGTGACTTACAAGCTAACCTACACCATAACACATATAAACCATATTAATAATAACAACACGGCCTGTCATCGGTCACCTTGTGACCTCCACTGCCACACTAAACACAGTACACAATAATCACGTAATAACCATACTTATACTTTACTAATTATCGATCGAGGATAACTTATAAAAGATCCTAAAGGATCAAGGCTAGGTTCAAACGTGAACCTCACTGCCACAACACCACAGACTAACCACAATAATTAAGATACAATAAACACGACGACGTACGATGTGCCATGTACACAAACCATATGCACGGCTTCCAAATCACGTAGACACCACGTGTATAATACACCAGCCAGGTGCACCACACGTCATTCACATAAACAACATGTCCAACACATGGACAGCACGCTCCAAGAGCGCTACAGGTGCCAACGCACCACACATACTACGTAAACACCAAGCTGATTACGTACATAACACATTAACCACATAAAACATGCCCACCTCGTGAGCAACACGCTTCGTGAGCGAAACAAGTGCACTGGCTTTACCTGTCATTGCCATGCACAACAAATACCACTAACCGAATATTCAAAATACAGAAAGCATGCATAACAGGACCTCTCAGCTGAGGTCGCGACAAGGGGCCAGGTCGCCTTCAGAACGCGATGCCTCGACATGCCACCACTGAAAACCACAATTCGACGGGTAAGGCTGTTGCAACCTTGTCGCGACAGAAGCCTTGGTCGCCATCTGGTCGCGACCCTTTAAGGTGTCGCTTTCCAAACCAGAACACGATGCATCGGGCTGTCGCGTTAAGAACGTGATGCCCAGGGTCGTCGCCTTAGCAGGCGCGAACCCTAATCCGGAAGCAACTCCACGGACCACCATTCCGGACCATTCAAACCATACTTAATTCACATTTTACATGCTTTAATGGATATCCTAGCATGGTATCTACAGTTTTCAAAGCAATAAACGAACTAACATGCAATCCACAACACGAAACAAGGTAGAACACCCTACCTTCGCGAAGAATGCGAAAACCGGAGATCCCTTGGCGTTTCCCACGCTCCACACGATGTCCTCGCGGCAAGAACACGCCCCACGCACCTTCAGAACCTCGAGCCAACCGAAGGAACCCCGCAGCAGCTCCCCCTGACTGAGTAGAGCTTGTGAAAGCTCTGTTCGTCTAGGGTTCTTAAAAATAGCACAGCAGTTAAGATCAGGACATGCACCCCCGTCGCGACCTGATCGCGACCTGGGTGACCGTCGCCTTCACAAGGCCGACTACCTGGCGCGCGACACGTGGCAGCCAAGCAAACGAAGACCGCCTAGCAGCGGCAACAGGAACGCGACCACCAGGGCTGTCGCGTTTAAAACGCGACGCACACCCCTGTCGCGTTCACAGGCAGAAATCATGTGAGCGCTTTGGGCCAAGTCTAGGCGGCCCACCAAGCCTCACAACGCGCGTAACACCTGAAACACGCACTAATGGGCCACACATTGGCCACCAAACCCGCTAAACCTGGATCCACGGGGATCCGAAAAACGCGCGACGTTACATTATTATCACCTAAAAAAGAATGTCGTCCTCGACATGCAAAGCAAATCACAACAAACTGGATTATCACCTAAAAATAAACAAAACCGTATATAGAGCAAGTAGGATACGCTTCCTTTGTATCTTTCTCTTTAATCGTCTGTGCTAACTGATCCATCTATTCATTCCCATGTTTGTTCTGCCTTTCCTTTCTTTTCAACTCATTCCACAACTGCCTTATTTTGTAATTTCAATCTGCTATTTCCTTACCTTTTATCCATAGGTAATTCTACCTTGCTGGTGGTGCTTTATCTCCTTGGACTGAACCTACTTTCACATTTTTCTGGCTGTGTTTGCAACATTTCTTTCAGAACCGCTTTAAATCATTTCTGATTAAAAACCATAATAACCTATGTTCCTTTATTCACTATACAAAACTTTATACTTTCTCCTTATTCAAGCAAACCTTGAACAATCTGCGAATATTAAATCTTTCTTGCTTCAGCTTCCGCTGCTCTACTCTGATCACACTGAACATTTTTGCAAAATATTCCACAATTTCTGTTCTCATTATTACTTTCAATTACTTTCTTCTGGCTTCAACTGTATTCATTTCTAACTTTAACTGCTTCTCAAATCATCTTATTCAATTAATTCATGCTGAAAATATTACTGCAATTTCTGACCTACCAAACCGCTATTGACATGCTTTACTCTTCATATACCTTTCTTGCTTTACTGACATTCTCTGGCTAATCTCATAATTTTGTTGCATAACCTTTCCAAATATTCTTTAATTAGTCTGTTCCTGCTCCTGCATGAAACTCTGGAATATCTTAATAACAGTCCATTTCTGCTCTATTGAATCATTTCTTTGCACCGATATGCAAACTCTAACTGACATTTCCTGACTCATCTAATTTTATTCACTTCATCATTTTCTAAATTCTTCTTTTCTCTGGTCCATATTTCTTTTTTATCTAAACTGCCAATCATTCTAATCATAACATCTTTTTTCGCAAAATATTTCTCTTATTCATTCTGCTGCCTGGCTAATCTTGTTGTACCGTTCATACTATAAATCTTTCTGGTATCTAATCATCCTTCTTTAAAATACAGTAAAAACTCAAATTTGAATATCAATTTCTTTAAATATATCAACTTGCTATGTCTGCTTTCCTTATTCCATTTAATGCTCTTTTTCTCAAATAACATAAATATCACAATCTGCCTTGCTGTTTTTCTCAACTCAATATTTATTAACTGCTTCTCCATTAATATGCTTCTTTCCATTCTATTTCATTTGCCTTGAACTCATTCCAATATACTTAACTTTAATTTTGATTTTTCTCAAACTGCTCATAGTTACTAACTTTCCCTGCTCTTATCTTTAGCACAACAATCTTTACTAACTCTCTCTGAAGAATTCCTCATAACCTGCCATTCATCAACTAAATATTTTTCTTGTGCAATTCTTAAAAAATCTCTTTGCACACTGATTCTTGTTTTCTCTCTTTCTTTATTCAACTGATCCTTTCTATACATATTTATACAAATCCTCATATCAAACTTCATATTACCATCATTATTCATAACAACACTTTTTTCAAATTTCTAATCTCAGACATATTTAATCTATTTGCCATAAACCACTGCTCCCTTCTGTACCAGTACTCCTTTTTTTTTTAAAGCTGATCTGCCTTACTTAATCATGCCAAATTTTTCATAACACAAATCACATTCTCATTCATACTATTTCTTGATATCATCTGACTCAGATCTCTGATGCCACAATACCTCTGCTGAGGTTCTCAACTATATTTTGCATATTTAATCACTTCTAACACACACACTGACCTGTTCCTCATCACCTTGTTACCATATACCTGTCTCTGCTAACTCTATATTTCATTATAACTTACTTACTGAATTCCATATCCAAACTTGTTAATCTCCTCAATTCCTTTAACTGCGAATCTTTAACAACCAAACTGATCTATCACAAACCAGCACGCTGGTATAATCACATAGATTATACCACCTCTAATCACATCAACTTTCAATAATTGCTAACAACTAAATTTCTCAACACAAAAACACGTTTTATAGAACAAAAACTCAGATAAATACTACCTTAACCAACACAAAACCGCAGACTTACTACCAGCAGTGGACATTAATCCATTATTGGGACATTGTACTCTCAATGTCTTTTCATATTCTAACTGGACATTGCTCTGATACCAACTGTGACGGCCCTGGATACTTATGCCCAATAAGGCTCCATATCCTGATCCGCCTCCCGCGAACGGACCGAAGTCTCGCGAGGGATAGCTTACACAAGTGTCCAGTAAGAATATAAAAGACAACTACACAATATAAGACACAAGAAAGTACATGTGCTCATACCTGCATATAACAATTTACAACTATCCCATTACATTATTACATGTCCAATTAAAAAGTACAACTACCTGGGACATACCCCGAGGGAGCACAAGCTCACACAACACTACTAACTACAACTCAACTGCAGGTGGTACAAGTCTGACACAACGCTGCTGCAAGCCAAACACACGGCAAGCCCTGAAAAGAACTGTAGGGAAGTGAGCCTCAACAAGTCACAGGCTCAGTAGGGGCTACCCAAAACAACACCGTAACCACGGAAACCTCAACCCCAAAGGGTCTCACTGGCAGCACCAATAGCCAAACCATTTCATGCTCACAATAATTGAATTTAAATTGTAATTAAATATAAACACATTAACTATTCACAACTTCAGAAAGTAAGAGGGAACAACAGGACTAGCTCCACACCACTAGTCCGCTCAACAACAGTAACGCCTAGGCCTCAGGCCTACAGGCAAACCACAGTCTACGCTATAAGCTTCACAGGCGAGTCTCAAGTACGTGGGTAACATGACTGCTAACCAAAAGCTGGCCCTTTATACCCCAAACCACAATATATCAGAAGCTACACACACCAAGTAACATGATCGGCTACAGCGGGCCAATCCATCACACACGAAAATCATATACAGAAGCTTACTCGAGGAATGGTAAAGCACATTGAGTGGAAGGTCACACCACACGACCTCCACGAAACACAGTTCCACGTCCACACCAGAAAGACTGGTATACGATGTACCACCACAAACCATTACCCACACGGGGTATAGGTACCTATTACCACAAGGTACCAGCACGGAAACCGCAAGTAAACCAATGCCATAACAGGGCACACCATAGCGAGTTAAACCACATTTGGTGAGTCAAAACTCACCAACCATAACCAAAATTGTGCCATCACTCGGGCACACCACAAGCCACAACCGCAGTCACAATTGTGCCAACACCAGGGCACACCTCGAACGGGTCAAACCTCGACTACGAGTCACAAACTCACGAGCCACAGCCAATGGTAAAGCACGAGTCGGAAAGGAACGACGCCACCACACGTGAACAGGCTACTGGCTGATCAGGCCAATATCCAACTCGGAAAATACAACACAAGAACAACCTCTCAGTCTCGTAGCCACGGACCCTCAGTCCAGCTACGACTCCACAAACTCACAAGTCAAGCAACTAACTGTGGAGACTAACAAACACCACCACTACCTGCAGTCTCACACACTGCAGGCCCATGCCTGGCACCTTTAGGGACTCAGGCCTGAGCTCCCTAAAGTGAGGCACTAGAACAAGACTAGCTCGGGCCTAGTACGTCTACTGGTGTCCGTATCCCCAACCACGAGCGCGCTACAAGTGACTGCACACCACAAACACAAGCCGCTGCCCTACTGTCGTCTTTCCCTCAGCCGAACGTACAACTCAAACACCGGAGTGAGGGTGTCCAGGACAGACGACACAGACCTCGATGGTACCACACTGTACCGGGACAAACTCCGAGCACAACAAACACACGTGCCTGGCTCACAAAGAACCTGGGGTACCCGACTAGAGAGGCATTCCAGAATAGGCACCGGACCACCACACTCGGCAATACACAAACCACGACACTTACATGCTCCATCTTTATTACAAACCACGGTACATATGTGAGGAATAGCTTGTCCTGGTCACTCTTGACTCACAAGCTAACCTACACCATAACACATATAAACCATATTAATAATAACACCACGGCCTGTCATCGGTCACCTTGTGACCTCCACTGCCACACTAAACACAGTACACAATAATCACGTAATAACCATACTTATACTTTACTAATTATCCATCGAGGATAACTTATAAAAGATCCTAAAGGATCAAGGGTAGGTTCAAACGTGAACCTCACTGCCACAACACCACGGACTAACCACAATAATTAAGATACAATAAACACGACGACGTACGATGTGCCATGTACACAAACCATATGCACGACTTCCAAATCACGTTAGACACCACGTGTATAATACACCAGCCAGGTGCACCACACGTCATTCACATAAACAACATGTCCAACACATGGACAGCATGCTCTAAGAGCGCTACAGGTGCCAACGCACCACACATACTACGTAAGCACCAAGCCGATTACATACATAACACATTAACCACATAAAACATGCCCACCTCGTGAGCAACACGCTTCGTGAGCAAAACAAGTGCACTGGCTCTACCTGTCATTGCCATGCACAAAAATACCACTATCTGGATATTCAAAATACAGAAAGCATGCATAACGGGACCTCTTAGCTGAGGTCGCGACAAGGGGCCAGGTCGCCTTCAGAACGTGACGCCCCGACATGCCGCCACAGAAAACCACAACGCGACGGGTAAGGCTGTCGCAACCTTGTCACGACAGAACCCTTGGTCGCCATCCGGTCGCCACCCTTTAAGGTGTCGCTTTCCAAACCAGAATGCGACGCATCGGGCTGTCGCATTAAGAACGCGACGCCCAGGGTCGTCGCCTTAGCAGGCGCGAACCCTAATCCGGAAGAAACTCCATGGACCACCATTCTGAACCATTCAAACCATACTTAATTCACATTTTACATGCTTTAATGGATATCCTAGCATGGTATCTACAGTTTTCAAAGCAATAAACGAACTAACATGCAATCCACAACACGAAACAAGGTAGAACACCCTACCTTCGTGAAGAACGCAAAAACTGGAGATCCCTTGGCGTTTCCCCCGCTCCACACGATGTCCTCGCGGCGAGAACATGCCCCACGCACCTTCAGAACCTCGAGCCGCCCGAAGGAACCCCACAGCAGCTCCCCCTGGCCGAGCAAAGCTTGCGAAAGCTCTATTCATCCAGGGTTCTTAAAAATAGCACAGCGGTTAAGATCGCGACATGCACCCCCGTAGCGACCTGATCGCGACCTGGGTGACCGTCGCCTTCACAAGGCCGACTACCTGGCGCGCGACACGCGGCAGCCATGCAAACGAAGATCGCTAGCAGCGGCAACAGGAACGCGACCACCAGGGTTGTCGCGTTCAAAACGCGACGCACACCCCTATCGCGTTCACATGCAGAAAACCTATGAGCACTTTGGGCCCAGTCTGGCGGCCCACCAAGCCTCACAACGTGCGTAACACCTGAAACACGCACTAATGGGCCATACATTGGCCACCAAACTGCTAAACCTGAATCCACGGGGATCCGGAAAACGCGCGACGTTACATCATTGAATACAAAGATGTTACATTTCTGGAAATTTAGAGGGAGAGGAACCCCAACAAGAGTTGAAGGAACCTCTAATTGTAATAGATGATAACTATTACAATGATATCCCTAGAAATGATCCAAAAATTAAGGATAAATCTCAACCAATTATGGAAAATGAACAAATACCTACGAATGAAATGTAAAATGAACAACATGTTATTAGCAACAAGAGACTTAGAACTCCACAAGCATGGATGGATGATTATCACTTGTATTATTATGAGCCTTTGTGTCTATCAGCAGACATAAATGAGGATAATCGCATAGATCCCATGAATTATACTGATGCAATGATATCTCATGATTCTGATCTGTGATGGACAACCATAGAGGAAGAAATTGATTCCATTCAAAGGAACAATGTATGGGAACTATGTGAACTACCCAAGAATAGAAAGGTTATAGGATGCAAGTGGATATTTAAGAAAAAAGCTTCGAATTGATGGGTCCATTGGTAAATTCAAGGCCCCATTAGTTGCCAGAGGATATAATTAGAAAGTAGGTATAGATTTTGAAGAAACTTATTCCCCTGTGGCTAAGTTTGCATCTATAAGGATGATTTTTGCAATTGTAGCTCATCTTGACTTGGAACTTCTCCAAATGGATGTGACGACTATTTTCTTCAATGGAGAGTTAGAAGAAGATATACACATGCTTTAGCTTGAGGGATTTCAAGTAGATGGACAGGAGGATAAAGTTTGTAAACTAAAGAAATCACTTTATGGTTTAAAGCAAACTTCTAGAGAATGGTATCCCAAATTTTATTATGTGATTATTCAACTTGGGTTTGTGCCAAATAAGTTGGACAACTGTGTATATGTCATGAAGAGTGGGAGCAAGTATGCCATATTATCCTTATACGTGGATGATATTTTGCTCGCCAGGGATGACATGAAAATGTTGAGAAACATCAAATCTAAGCTCAGTGGGAAATTTGAGATCAAGGATATGAGTAAGGCATCATATGTCCTTGGTGTACATATCCTGAGGGATAGGAAGTGTTGAGTATTAATGAAGAAAAGTACTTGCATTTAGTACTTCAAAGATTTGGAATGCAGAATTGCAATCCGGTACCTACACCATTAGTCCATGGTAAACGGTTGTGTAAAGAACTCTTGGAGAAGGGCACAAACGCGCTTGATGTTTCATATGCAAAAGGAATTAGAAGCTTGATGTATGCTATGCTATGTACCAGGCCTAGCATAGCATATGCGGTAAGTATAGTTAGCAGATATCAAAGTAATCCTGGTCTAGCACATTGGGAAGTTGTTAAGAGAATTATGAAATATTTAAAAGGTATTTTGCACCATAAACTAGTTTATCAAGTTGATATGTGTGAGATACTAGGGTACTCTGATGCTAATTTGGGAGGTGATAAAGATGACAGAAACTCCACTGTGGGACACTTGTTCATCTTTGGTGGTGGTGTTGTTTCTTGGGATAGCAAGAAACAATGTTGTGTTTGCAAGATACATACAAGAAGCTGAGTATATTGTTATTATTATGCATGGCTACTACTCACACAGTCTGGATAAAATGATTTCTTAAAGATATGGATCTCAATTTGGTAGAAGGGCTAATTGAGATGTATTGTGATAATCATTCAACAATAAGTCTGATTAATAGTGGAGCGAATAGCTCTAAAGGAAAACACAGAAATACAATATCTTTATATACATGATATTGTATACAAAGGGGAAATAAAAGTGACTTATATTCCCACTAGTGATATGATTGTTGATCCTTTGATAAAGAACATTTCGGCAGAGAACTTCATCAAACATGTTGGTTTGATGGGTCTCATAAATATATAAGTCAAGAAAAATTTTATGAATAATGAAATTAATACACATCTCATGGATAATGGGGGTGTATAAAAAAATGATATTATTTAAAAAAATTTGTTATATATTTCAAAGATTGTGGGAGTATATAAGAATAAGATAAAAATGAGAAATACGTCTCACGAATAGTAGGAGTGTATTAGAAAAAGATATTATTTATAGAAATATTATATATCTCATGGATAGTAGAAGTATATAAGAATAAGATAAGAATGAGAAATGCATCTCACAGATAGTGAGAGTGTATTCACAAATTTATTCTGTCTAATTGGCCAAGTGGGAGATGTTTGAATATAGCCAACCGTCTTGAAACTTGATAAAGACAAGCCAACTAAATGAGATAAATACAAGTCATTGGGAGATAATTAAGTGATATCTCTTGGTAGGCAATATTTATGGGGGCGGAGATGCAAATCAGATGTAAGTCTCCGATATATATACATGAGGTACTTACCATGTAGATAGATATGTTGTGAACTTGATCTGTATCGGAGTCCCAAATCTCTTTTCGTCGCTTATTTTTCCTTCAAAAGTAAGATCGCTAATTACAAGGGAGAATTATCAATCAGTTCCTACTTTTGGGAGACTTATTTTTAGGTCTCTGACTCCCTTAAAAAATTGTGTAACTACATATTTTCCTTCTTTTAGAAAACTGTGTAAATCAGGAGACCTAAAAATAGTAAATCAGGAGACCTAAAAATAAGTCCCCAAAAAATAAAAATTTATTGATAATTCTCCCTAATTACAATGACTCGGTAACGTTTTCTTAAAGATACCATTTGAGTGAAGACAAATATTGGACAAGAATTTATTAAGATAGCAACATGTGGGAGACACGCATATATACGTCAGTCCCGGACAACAATTTGGAAAAGGAGATGGCAAATTGACAATAGCAGCCTCTGCCTTTTTTTTCTTCTATTTGGACCAGGACGATACAACCTCCACAGAAAACTGGTTGGCGTACCTTTAATAGCTGTGCATATATATTATAAAAGTTGCATACTTGAGGACTTCGTCACTTGTGTTGTTAAATAAAGAAGGGAATTAATAATGGGTGTGGAAGACATCTCTCCTTCAGTGCACTAATTAGTTCTGGCCAACCAACCAGTATCACTTCCAGCAGCGTGTTGTGGACTCAATAGGAGCTCTCTCTCAAATGTATTTATTATACTTTCATAAATTAATGCTAGAGGGAAACTTCTACGAGTCAAACAAGAAATGAGTTGGAAAGGCTCACGACAGATGTTGGCCGGTTTCCTTCTTCCTTTCCAATATATATGAGAAATGCTATGCTCCCGACACTGCCGGGAGCATAGCCGACGTGGAGGGGCCGCGCCCCTCCACCCACGCGACGCGTGGAGGGGCGGGCCCCCCTCATCAAATGCACTAATTTTTTTTTTTACAATTTGTGTACATAAATGATGTATTTGTGCACACAAATACATTATTTGACAAATATATTATTTGTGCACACAAATAGTACACAAAAATGAAAAAAAAAAAAAAAAAAAAAGAACCACAACATTTAATGCGGGGGGGGCCCGCCCCTCCACATGTCGCGCATACGGAGGGGCGCGGCCCCTCCACGTCGGCTGCGCTCCCGACAGTGCCGGGAGGGTAGCATTTCTCATATATATATATATATATATATATATATATAGGATTGTGAAAGTTGCACTGGCCGCAAACGTACGTTTTTCCCACTGCAGGTTTTCATGTACACGTTAACTTCCACATTCCATGCCATCAAACATTATGGACTACATTACCATCTAGATCATTCATGCATGAAGTGTTCATCACTGAAATCAATGTTCAAAATGTAGAAAAGAAAGATGGACTTCTATGTACTACATTGACATTGATGTACATACATATCTTTCGGAGTAATGACCTCTCAGAATCATCTTAATTATGAGTCTTTAAGTTCTCATGGGGAATGCAAACAAAACAAAAAACGCGTTATTGCCTTCAACTTTGTGCCAGCAAAAGGAAGAAGAAAACAATTTGCAGTATTTAAACTCACAAGCCATGGCTAAAATTTGAAGATAATTAGTGACTGAATCTAATATATACGTTAATTATAATCCCACATGAAATAATAGAGAATACCAATCTGGTTAAAATAATCAAATCTCCACCTTCCCATAACTTTAATTCCATAATCATATTGCCACCACCATATATCATGTATTTTGTTTTCTTTTTATCAGTGTGAAAGTTCCCCAAGCAAATGTTTTGTGGTGCATGACGTGTAATCAGTGGTGGATCTATATGGAGTTTATAAGTGAGGTCTTGTAATCTTGCTGAATTTTTCAAAACTTTTTCTTATAGTTCAAAGTCTCAAAACTCCTTTTTAGCCATAATAATGATTCACTGATCACCAGCTGGCTCACATCTTATTAGGATATAATTTTTATTTAACAACCCTAGTAAACAAAAATTTCTGTATCCATTGCTGCTGTAACATCCACATGTCAATTGGATGCCATCAACTTCTGTGGACTAGATACAATCTAAATATCTGGTGATAAATGCAAAACTTTACATGACCATTTTTACCAAGAAGTTGGCGAATTTTGGCAACCTACAGGAAGGAAGGTGACATTTGCAGGAGTGTTTTATTCAAACTAGCTAACAGATCATAGTTTGAATAATGAAGCTAGTTTGATTGGCGGAGGGTTTGTGGCACAGCAGAACAAGCGTTCCCCCAACTCTTCCGATTTTATCGCCGTCGACATCGTGCAATCCAGGATTTTTCAGGGAGCATCAACACGCAGATGAACAAGTAACTAATAACCATGCTAATCGCAAAGAAGATGGCTCCCAGTCAGGTGCTTTAAGGTTGGACTGTGGGACGGTGGCCATGGATGACCCATTGGGTAATGATGATTTAACGTTGGTGCATGCGGCCCAGTCTGAAATTATTGGAAAAGTAGGTGCTTATTCTTATAAAGATGCTCTGCAGAGCTCTTTTAAGTGGAAATAAGACAGATGAGCAAAGCCCCTCCTCCATGGCTGATATGGAAGCGGCCAGTTCATTACTCGTCTGAATCGAAAAGAAGGCGTTAGAATTCGCTTAGTCCTTTGCGGCAGCCCCCTTCTACAGCTATTGTTACCTCTCCAGCTCCAATCCTTTTAAAGGTTATTCTCCATGCAACTAGGCGGTTTGCAGAATTTGCCAAAGCGAAAAATATTTTAATACTTGGAGCAAAATTTGATTTTGAGGTGTTGGATAATAAAAATATAAAATAGAAGATGATGATATTGAACATTAAACTCGAGAGGTCATAGCACTGTGACATATTTGTTCTTAGGATCGGTCTTCCACAATATTTTAGGAGCCAGTATAAATTGGTCTTTCACATTGCATTTTATTTTCTTATGATGGTACTCTTTTTTGGCCATAGCCACCCGGACTGTAAATGGCTTTAGACTGCTATATATTTTAATGTTTTTTTCATTAATAAAATGGCCTTGATTAAGACCTTTATATAAATAAAAAAAACCAAGAACTCATATATATTAAAATGCAGTCAGAGGAGAAGATAATGTGCTCTCTCCTAGCAGGATTCTACCTTAAAAGCACTCTGTTCCCTTTCATCTATGGTAGATGGAGTGGAATAGCATCTCAACTCTTCTGTTGTGTGTATATATAGGGCGTCTGTGGACTGTCACAGAAAGAAGTAATCAATACTACACTTGTAGCCATAAATGGGTGCAGCACCGCAGCAGCGCCCCAGCCTGGTCGCCATCTTCGCCTTCCTCTTCATCTCCCTCGCCTCCGCCGCATTCCCTCCCTCCTTCCGAGTAACATCCGCCGGCGACCTCCGGAAATGCGGCGATATGCTTCTACCCTCGCCCGCCGCCGGGCCCGAGAGCGTCGCCTTCGACGGCGCTGGTGGTGGCCCTTACACGGGCGCCTCTGACGGCCGCGTCCTCAGGTGGAGGCCCGAAACCCGTCTCTGGGAGGACTTCGCCGTCCCCCCGCGACCTCAGCAGAGGTAACAAGGGACAGAAAGCTGCTGCAGCATTTGGGATCCTCCCTCTCCACGTACGTACGGCTGGTATACCAAACTCGGGTTTTTCCAATATGGCAGGTGGGCATGGTGCAACGGCTCCCATAGTAGCCTGCAGGAGAGCGTCTGCGGGAGGCCGCTGGGACTGCAGTTCCACAGGGCGACCGGCAACCTCTACATCGCGGACGCCTACTTCGGGCTGCTAGTTGCCGGGCCGGCAGGAGGGGTGGCGGCGCAGGTGGCGACGGCGGCGGACGGGGAGCCCTTCCGCTTCACCAACGGCATCGACATCGACCAGGAGAACGGGGTGGTCTACTTCACCGACAGCAGCACTCTCTTCCAGAGGAGGTAGGACCCCCGCACCCCCACCATGGACAGGAGTTCTCCGCTTCTCCTACAAGATACCTTCTGCGGATCCTCCGCTTCTTCCCTCTGTGCTCCTGATCAGTTATATTTTATGCTCACGTATTAGTACTTGTGATCAGTTCCACAAATGTCCCCGTACGTCCTCTCTCGATGCATGGACCCCGTTTTGAGCAGCTCATTTATTTCTTCGGCAATCGTTTCTATGCAGATCTAGGGTTGTATCTTTCTCCCACTTGGAGGAGGTTTATAGACTTAAGATTGAGATCAGCTTCAGTATGACACCCTCGTGAGATTCTCTAGCTACCTTAACTTGTATAGTTCTTGGAGAGTGGGTTCGTCCTCTGTCATATAGGACTTCATCTAGGTTTACTACGGGGGGAGGCCGGAGGTGCTTAGCCCGGAATCCAGCGAGAGAATTAAGATTGGTTGCCACAGAATAGTGAAAAATCTTCCGACATTAAAGTTCCGAGGAAAAGGACTCGGTACAGATCATGGGTTTTCACACCCAATAGCCATACACACTGGCACAGAACATATCCTAATATCTTGTCAGGGATCTTCCTTAAAGTAAGATGGATTTGAAACAAAATTTAAAACCCGAGATTACCCCCACCTCCCTCAAACCGCCCTGCATTCCTCAACCCCTATGTCCGCCCTCCCCCGCCCAAGATGTCATCTCAAGCAGTCCTCTGCTCCGCCCCCAGCAGCCCTCACCCCCGGTGTCTGCCCCCGTCGTGAGTTGCTCCCGCCCAAGACGTCATCCCTGACAACCCCCACCCCCGGGTACCCTTTCCTCGGACGCATTCCACCACCCTCGGCAGCCGTCTCCCCCTACTCCCGCCCCCAGTAGCCTAGCGCCTGGGGAGAGGGCTTCTGAGGGCGGGGGTCGAGGGAGAGAGCTATTGGCGATGACGTCTTAATTGGGCGGGGCTGCTACCGTCGCCCGGTACTGGATAGGGCTGCTTATTATTCGGATTAATTCGAAAAATTGAATTAAATCGGTGGGTTCGAATTGATTTGGTTCAAGTTAAGAAAGTGGTCAATTTAGTTCGATTTATTTTTTAAAAAAATTAAATTAAACCGAACATATAATAAAAATAAATATATATATATATATTTCACAATTAAAATCATGGTGTAGTAGTTTAGTATCTCCCATTTACATAGACAAGTGTTGGGTTTCGAAACCCAAAACTATCTTAGCTTGGTTTTTTCGTTCCTTTTCGGCGGTTCGGTTTGAACTCCTATTCAGTTCGAGAGAGTGGAGGCCGTCGGGGGGAGCACCAGGGGTGAGAGATGCCGGGGGCGCGCAGTCGGAGGAGAGGGCTGTTGAAAATGACGTCCTAGGCGAGGGCTACTGCAGGGGGGGGTAATTTCGAGTTTTTAATTTTTTTTAAACCCATCTCTCTTTATGGAAGATTCTTGAAAAGATTTCGCCACATGAGATATGCTCTGTGCTGCATGATGCATTGTTATTGCGTGTGAAAACTCATGCGGCCTATTTTGCACATAGGGGTGTTCACTATTCGGTTCAAACCGAAAAATCAAACCGAACCGAACGATTCGGTTTGGTTTGGTTCGGTTTGAATATGAAAAAAATTGATTTGATTCTAAACCAAATCGAAAAAGAAAATTCGCTTTGGTTCGGTTTCTAAGTTCTAGAAACCAAATCAAACCGATTAAACCGAATTACAATAATAAGTTTTAATTTGTATATATCTATCAATTTTTTTCAATATATTTATGTAAAAATATATATTATAGACATCAATATTTAACACTTCATTTCAAATATTATTTGATAGTAATTTATTAGAGAAATAAGTAATTAAATTTTTATTTAAGACTAAGAGAATCTAAGGCCCATTTATTTTCAAGTTAAACCGAATTGGTTTGGTTTGATTTCAAGGGACTTCGGTTTGGTTTGGTTCGAGTTGGGTCCGAATTTGATTTGATTTGATTTCTTAAAAATCTCTTATAAATCAAACCATGAACACCCCTACTTGCACACCACCGATGTGCACATAGTCTTTTCGAAGTTTGAAAATTTAGTGGCGGTGGAGAGAGTGCATGATGAAAGCTTTGGGGATTACTGTAACTCCTCCTCGTGACGGCCCTTGTACATCCTCCCCTTTGTAAGGTACTCTCGAGAGAGTCTTGCTCCTTGGTAGCGGCTACTTCCCATGAAAAGATTAGCGCAATGATTTTAATGTCTCATTTAAGGATCATACCTTTGTGACGGGTTTTTTTTTTTTTTTTTTGGTTAATACTTAATAGTATAGTGGCTAAATCGAACATACACCCCACCCGAGGTTTCCCCTCTCCCCAACCGTTGCTCTGACTAAATCTAGCTAATTCGTCGTAATTGGCTTGTTGGACACAGCTGATCATACCGATATTCCAACTTATGCCCGGCCGTCAGAACTCACACATCTATCTTTTTCTATTTAATTATCCGGGTTATTTTTTTCTCGTGACAGGCTTTGAATTGCTCTTTCTAACTACGTCTTGTCTTATCGAAGGACTCATGCCAAGCTATCCAACTTAATTATGTCCGGCCTTCAGACTTGCACTTATCGACGTTATTTTTCTTGTTCTCTCTCAACTAACGCATTAATTAAGTCGTCTGATTAGACAATTTTGGGTTTTCAAGACAAACCAACTGGCGCAGTTAATGAACACATGCATGTACCACTTGGCCCTGAAATATATGGATTGATGAGGTTTCGACATATCCCTTCTCCACACTTAATTACATATAACATTCATGAGTCGCTTAGCAGCAATATTCATATGGTTCCTTTTAAAAAAGATGACAACTCTTAAAAGTTATTTTCAACTATCAACTTTTGCCTTTAATTTTTATTTTTTAAATAATATTAGGATCGGTGGAGATTAATTTAACCTGCTAGATTAATAACATATACGTCAGTGAGCTACTTAAGACGAGGATAAGCACGCATATAAGTTCGTAATTAAAGATATTTGAATCTACAATCTGCTTAAAATTAACTATTCTTTTAGTTGTTTACTTTCTGATCCCTAAATTTTTAATATTCAATATAAATCCTCCAAATTCCACTATTTATCACAAAACCCGTCCCTTGTGGCATGGCTAACATGCGTTAATTAACCTCCATCAGAAAAGAGACCATGTCATTCTTTTTACATTAAAATTAAGTAACAACTAATTAAATGACTTTAACCACATAGTTAACACATCATTTCTACCATGCATGTACAGCTCTTCATTTAAAAGCCGGTGACTATGTATATATGCCTCCCATGCAGGGACTACTTGCTGTGCGTCATCACCGGCGACGCCACAGGGAGGCTGCTCAGATACGACCCGAAGACGAGGTCCCTGACGGTGCTGCTGAAGGGCCTCGCCTTCCCCAACGGCGTGGCCGTGAGCCGCGACGGCACCTTCGTCCTCGTCGCCGAGACCTCCCGATGCCGTGTCCTCCGGTACTGGCTGCGGGGCCCCAGGGTGGGGGCGTCGGAGGTCTTCGCGGAGCTTCCCGGCTACCCGGACAACATCAAGTGGAACCCCAGGGGGGAGCTGTGGGCGGCGCTCAACATGGGAACCCTCCGGGCCATGTTGGGGGAAGCCGTCAGTTGCCCGGTGGCGGCGAGAGTGGGGGCAGACGGGCGGGTGGTGGAGGTGGTGAACGACTGCGGCAATGAGTGGGCGGTGAGCGAGGTGGAGGAGAGGAACGGGACGCTGTGGTTCGGGTCGGTGGTGCGGCCTTCTCTGGAGGCTTACGCGCGCTGACCCAGCTAGGCAAGGTCGTCCACCGCACCATGGCGCAGTGCGCTCGTCTCGTTGGTAGCCCCCCAAGCACTATTTACATCTGAAGCTGTACCGAGGAATATTAATTATAGTGTTATACTTTGTTAATATATTTTTCTGTCATAGTTGGTGGCACTACTCAAAGAAGGTAGCTTTGGTTTTATGGGGGGAAAAAGTCGAGTTGTCATAATTATTTCATTAAAGTAATATAAAATGCATGGTTATTGTATGTTTTATTATGTAAGTTCATTTGTTATGAACAAGGACTTGGTTTGATTTGAAAGACACTCACAGTTGCTGTCTCAAAGAAATATATATATATATATATATATCAATTCTTACAACTGAATATATCGTAATTTAATTAAGACGTATATCCATGTACCTCAGTATAAAAAAATGATGAACCTTAAAGTAATTAGTCTCATTCTAAAATATATATATAGACTTATGTTGTTAACTCAACAGTGGTTTAAAATGAGCCTCTACTCTTTAGTGAAAGATCAGAGAGAGAGGGAGATGCAGCTATGATCAGTAGCAACTCCCTGCGACCGTACCTGATCACTGTGAGATCGATCATGATCAGAGAGAGAAAGAGGAGCGCTATATATTGGGAGTGGAGATCCTCTCCACCCGCGGGTGGAGGGGACTCCATCAGTACAAGGGCGGGTGGAGGGTTTTTTTGGGTTAAACCCCTGGGTAAAAAAATCAAAAAAAAAAAAAAACACAAGGGTCAAAACCCAAAAAACCGGCAGCGCCCTTGTACTGATGGAGTCCCCTCCACCTGCGGGTGGAGAGGATCTCCACTCATATATTGGAGTGGGTATTTAGTGGAGTAACAGTCGCAGCTCTCTGCGACATCTGATCACTAGTATGAGATCACGGGGGAGAGAGAGGAACGTGGGTTGGGGTTAGCAATAACTTCAACGCATCACTAAAGTTATGCAGTGGTTAATTTATTTTTTAGTTTGTTTTCTTCTATGTTAACTTAATTTAACTACAGTATGTTAACTCACTTTCTCTTGATTGTTTTGATAAAGTAAAATGAGTTAACCCAGTGTTAATCCACTTTAATATCAAAAAGTGATTTGAAAAGAGAAAGTAACAATTAATGTTGTGTTAGGAAAAGAGAAAGTAGCAATTAATGTTGTGTACCGTCGGGGTAAAAATATAGTTAACTCAATAGATTAACTCTAATCCACCTCTAGAGGTGGGTTGAAAAATTGAGTTAACTCACATCTGGCCCACCTTTAGTCTAACCCACTTGAGTTAACTTTTTTTTGTTACCAAACTATATTTTGAGTTAACTCTGAGTTAATTTTGAGTTAACTTTATGTTAACTCGTTACCAAATTGAGGCTTAAGCTTTGGGATCAGATAGGGCTGAGGTAGGGTGCAGATCCGTCTGGGCATGTTCTCCATCCACCTTCCAAAGCTCCGTCCTCAATCCCCCACAGCCGACTGACCAAGTGTGCTCTCATCATTAATTTGCTATCTCAATTACGAGGGCCTCTCCCTGATCCCCCCATCTCCATGTTCTCTTTTCTCACTTGGCCATGATCTGCTGCCACTCCCCATGCAATGCTACAAACAGGGGAATAGGCCACCGAAGTAAAGCAACCGTGGGCGGTTTTAAACGTTGACGACAGTGTTTACTCATCGGTTCCTTCGTTGGTGACTGTGCGACGGTTCACTGTCGCTCTTTCTTTTTTTTTTCTCGCGTCAGAGGCTTTCTTTTTCCTAATAATTTTTCACTTTTTTTACGCGTTTTCACCCCTTAACCGCTTCTCTTTCTCTCTCTTCTCTCGTCCCCAAAATCACGTCCCTTTCTATCGCCCTCTTTGCCCAAAACCCTCTCACCCAAAAACCGCGCAGACGATGTTCCCTTCCAATTCACTTCTCCGATCGTTCGCATCTCCGACGCCCCCATACAACAGCTTGGGCAATTTTTAGAGCAGAGGTGTCCAAGCGTAGGGCACCATCAGCGCCCTCTATGTCAGCATTGAGGAGAACAGTCGCCCGCCTATCCTCCCTTCGCCGTCTGCGTAAAGCGGCCCGCCTGCCCTCCCTTCGCCGTCTGCGTCGCCTAACTCCAATCCATTTAAAGGAGGTCACAATACCTAAGCAAGGGAGAAGTCTCCACCATGCAGTGCTCCTCTAGGTATATTCTAGTGAACTTCCTCAACCGGGGTCCTACCTTCATCGTGACCACCAACACTTCTTCCTCTGATCCCTCTATTTCCAGTCTTCGTGTGATTGTTTCAGGCTTCTTTTTGTTGTTTTGTTTTTTTTAACTTGTTCGTGTGGCTCTTCTGATTTCTTGATTTGGGGTTTTAATGATATTGTCATTACCTTGCAGAACTCTTAGCAAAGCATCAAAAGTTTTGGTTGTTTGTGCAAGTTCTGCCAATTTGCAGTCGATTACTCAATCAAGGTAAATATTTGGAAGTCTTCAATTTGGGTTGTTTGTGTTAGATATAATTCTTAGGCCAAGTTGTTTGTGTATTTGTTCTTGTTGGGGTTTTCACTTTGGCTTTTCTTCATTTGAGAAATTTTTCTATGCCCCACTTTAAAATTGTGACATATATCATGATCCAGGCAAAAGATAAAGAAGCCCTATTTCATCATACTAGCCAACTAGACCATCCCCATCTCACAACAGTACAACAGCCATTAGAGACATCTGGATTCTTAGACGCATGCGCATGAACCCACCAATAAATGTTAATCCTCCTTGCCCCACTCCTTAAAAAAAAATGGCACTATGAGAGACAACATTAATTTTTATACAATGGACAATATTTTTGAATCCCTAATTTTGATATTGTTGCTGCTAGAGCAAGTGGGATCAGCCTGGATCGGACAGATGCAGACCCAAGGGACGAGAGGCAGACGGCTGACGTGATGTGATCGATCTCCAACTTGCAAGAAACCACCGAGGGTCCTCGGTGGGTAAACGCTCTGACGCTCAAGTCAGTTCGGGTCGTCGGAACAAAGGGAGTATCAGTCTTTAGAATCACGTACCTTTCTGTGTGGAGTGTCTCTACCTTTTATAGGGGGCCCCGTGTACTGGATTCGTAGGGGCCAGTTGGGGACACGCCCATGATCTCGCCCTTGATTCTCCTCATGCGGAGTCGTTTGATTTTTATGAAGATTTTACTGCAAGGATATATAACTCATGCAAAGTATTGTAAGGTGATCTTTAGTAGAACCTATGAAGATTAAAAAGTATATAAATTAAAAATCACTACATCAAATACCTTTTCATCCTAGTGTTGAACTATTATTTCATGTAACTAACAAGTTGCAGCCTTAGTGGAAAACAGTGAACTAGTAGCCTTTTTATGTAAATGCCTTGGTTCCGCTAAGATAACAATCACTAGCCATATTTCAATAAATATATGAAAGCCAATTACATGCAAATGCTAGGAACATCTAGCTTATCAAGTCTAGCAACCCCTCAGGCTTCCCAAGGTAATGAAGGCTAAGAGAAAAAATAATAAGTAGATAGAGATTTACATGTAAATTTTGCCAAACACTCAGTAAATTGATTCCATAGTTTGCCTATCTATTCTTTAAGCCCGGTGGTCTCACTTCTTTATCTGTGTTTATCTTGAAGATCAAACTCAGCTTCCAACGATCTTTGCCATTTGTATCACTTTCATCAAGCATAGTGATTGGATCCATTGGTTCTTCAGACATCATTTTTTAAAATCTCTATAACACATCTTCTTCAGTGGGCTCTAGAGGCTGCTCTTCTTGTGCCATTACAAATAGAGAGTGGACGGAAATAGCAAAAGATAAAGTAGCCCAAGAAGGGAGGTATAACAGTGTAAGGAAACAAACTGGAGAAAAGAAACTTAGGATGAAGGAAACTGAAGTGAAAGAAATAAAGCTACTGTAAAAATGTCCAGCCAGAGTAGGAGTTAGACAACCGGTCCAAGGTGGTTGGGAGTTACAATACTTGACAAAGGGAAAAGTGTCTCCTCACTGTTGTTGTGGTATCATTAATTTTGTTGTCATTTTATCTTCTGTAATATTATAGTCTTTATTTTGTATTTTTTCTTAATGAAATAACACTCTTCCTTTGTTATTTATTTGCTTTGTAAGTTGGAGATTGTAGGTTGTGAGGTAGAACATCACACTCTTGTCCCACAAGTTGATAGCATTCTTATCCCCCAAGTTGATATAGCAGTACCCTTATCTATATAGGACTAATATAGATGTTTATTTTCATGTTACCAAGAGATGGTTTTCTACTGTTGAATTTGACATGTATAGAACTTATTTGGTGAACAATTGATTAAAGTGTTTTTAAATTTTTAATATTATAGTTAAGTGAATAATGCAATGTAAATTTGGATGACTTCCTTGAAATGTTTTGAAATAATTTGAAGTTGTGGAATGTTAGAAAAAATTCTACATTTGTGATGTGGGTCCATTTTCTGTTGTGCATGTGATAATCGCTGCTGAATTACATATGAGATTATGGTTCTTAGCATGACGGCCGGGACCATCGGTTGTCAAAAAACAACATTCATTTGGTCTATAGGTTGTCCACAAGGCGACGATTGTTGGACCATTGTCTATCTAAAATACCAACAACGCCAAGTCTGTGGACTAGTATCCTTTGGCGACAGTCGAAACCATCGGCTAAGATGTAAGTAACAATGGTTGGTGACTATTGATAATTATGACATTGACGACGGTGGGTAACAGTCGCCCATTATATAAAAGATGACAAAATAAATAATAAGTAATAGGTGATGGTTGTGTGAAGATCAAAGTTGGTGATCCGTCGGTTATACATTTCTCAACGGCAATATAAATCACAATCGATACACGACGGTTGGACCGTGGGCAAAAAATATACACGACGGGTTTTTACAAACCGTACGCCCTTTTTTCCACTAATGCAAGTCACCGTTACCCCCTTCACGGCAAATTTAACGCGCGCGGACACGGCCTCTTCCATCTGCTGCCGGCCGGCCCGGCCAGGAGGACCATCTTTCGTAGCATTCAAAGCGACCTGCAGGCTGCAGGTGTCGGCTGGGTCCCCTCCGCGGCCCGCGGATGTCGATGCCGATCAAGCTGCAACCAGATGCGGCAAACCTAACATTAATCTGCAAGTCATTAATTAATGGCCTCAAGCATGACATCGGCTCGGCTCCTACCCATTCTCCGTCGCTGGTAACCATCCAATCCAAGCATATGGTACCACACTAATATTACGTCAACTGGCTCACTGCACTTTCTTCCTAATGCATGGTATTGGTACCCCGTGCAACATCTTACTGTACGGCTATATATATATATAGTTACAGCGAAAATAAAATACAACTGTCACATGATCATACCCGGCCCATATGCATGGGTCACATCGATCGAGATAATGCATATGGTTCAGTTAAGACTCCACACGACACATGCGAGAGAAACATATAGTTTATTACAATAATATCCTTAGATCTATAATAAAGTTTTTGTCTGTAGATCCCACGATAAAATTAGTAATTAATTTTATTGATCGGAAAAAAAAGAGAGAAAGTATTTGGTCAAATCCTCTCAACTAATTATAAAATTGTTATCTTATAATTTTCATAGATTTTATTGTGTGTGATAGTGGACAATTAAGGAGGGCTATGGAAGCCACATGCATGCCCTTGAACAAAATATATAATAATACATATATATATATATAGATAAAAGCTAGAGTACGGCGAGGGCTCCTGAATTTTGCGCGCTACGGGTGCGTGACACAGATGGCTTTAATTTATTATTATTTTATTTTTTTACCTATGGTGGAACGCAATCTAACATAGGGTGTTACAGTACGGCGGTGCCGTATACTATAACACCACTCTATATATATATCGTCCCACTCTAATTTGATACGGTCATACTAACCCACGTCGAATAGGAAAGAGACGTTACAAGAAGAAAAATTCTTAACAAAGGACACTTAAATTGAATTTACATAAATAAATAATAATATTGTAGCGGAAATAAATAACAACTATTCATCAACTTTATTCATCCACATCTTACAATCTATGTAGAAGCAAAATAAAATAACATAGTCTATCTCAAGTACATAATATCATATGTTCCAACTATATTTATTATCCACATGCTAAGTAACTAAGCTCTAAGTCTTGAATAATCACTACTCTTCACACTCAAAGTTGTACCTCTCTTCGACTTCACGATCTTCAACTTCTCTTGAAATGTTAACAATAGTGAGTTTATGTAATAGACTTAGTAAGCAACTTAAGATCGCTAACCATGATTTACCACATATACTCTAAACATATCAATTACTTTACTAACTATCACGGTTACAATAACTTATTAACAACTAGTAATTATAACTCTAACACATGATTATGTTCAACTTATAAACACTAAATATGGATAATTTTTAACACATGGAATTAATAAGATAATGCTAAATCTATTACATATGTCATGAGGTTACTAACATGTAATGCAATAACATTTTAACTCACTAAACATGGGTAAACTTAATACATGAAAAATGTTTTGGCATGCATGACAATAGCAAATATTTAACATGTATCATGATGTTACTAACATGCAAGTCAAAAAACTAACTAATGCAATGATCACAATTAAACATAACACTCTATCATGAAGAATATTATCACATGCACTTTCTCTTTCATGCCACTTTCATACTCACTTTTACCTTCACTTTCATATGTACTTACAGATTCTTATTCACATGGCTTTCACATTCACACTCATGATCACATTCACATTGATTTGACGACTTGACATTGCTTACACATTCACATTAATCTTGTCACAAGCCGAGACATAGTCCAAACCATCACTAGAAGGTCACATCACCAAACACTCATGTACCCTCAATCACGTAGACAATTTGTGAAGAGTCTTGATAACTACGTAGAATCAGGAGAATCACTCCTCACCTTAACCAGTGGAATATGCCCACCTCCAAGATTTTACCACATTGTCATCGTGGTCGTATAAGAGAATTGAGTCTTCCTATAGGGACATTACTACAGTACAACTTTACTACCCTCTATGGTAGTATTGTCTGATTGGCACAAGTAATTAATGACACACTTAATATCATGCACACATGCTCTTTATTACACATCTCATGCGCATGCACTCGTGTAACACATGTATGACTATCTAAAAAGTGATTAAATAGAAAGCATAAATCCTAAACATGGTGCTAACCCACTTACTTAAATCATATTTAAAGCATCTTGCCACTACAAGAAAAAGCGGATATAGCGACCGATATTGCGACCGCATATATTGGTCGCTAGTCGGTCTCTATCAGCGACCTACTAGAGACCGATAGATTCGGTCGCATATAGAAGACTGAATTTGAGACCGAATTAAGTGCGGTCGCTATATCGGTCGTTGTAGCCCTATTTACGACCCCGACCAACCCTTTCCCTCCCTCAACTTCCCTCCCGTCGTTCCCTCCCCCCCCCCGACCAACCTTCCCTCCCCTTTCGTCGTTGCCGGAGCTGCTAAGGAGCTCGCCGCCGCGTGCAGCCCCCGTCGACATCGTCGACTCCGGCCGCCACTGTCGCCGCCGAGGAGATCGTCGCCGCTTGCAGCCGCTGTGGACGTCGTCGCCGCCGCTGTCTGTACCCGTCACCACTGCCGCCTGCCCATCGCCGGTAAGTCAAGCTCCCACTCCCCCCCTCCCCTCCCAACTGTCTCCACTGTCCCCTACCCCCGCCCCCTGCCCCCTTCCTCCTCCCTCCCTCCCCCGCCGAAGAAATCCACCCAGCCCCCATTCTCCTCCCTCCCTCCCCCGCCGAAGAAATCCACCCAGCCCCCTTCCTCCTCCATCGAGTAGCAACCGCACCTAGCTAGCTTACACCGCCACCCCCCACACCTTGCAGTTGTTCACCATCCCCCAGATCTCCATCTTCTAGCATTGTCGCCCTCCTCCAGTTGCTTCATGCCCTATATATATCTGGCTACAGGCAAACCATTAAGCAAAATAGAGAAGGTTGGTGTTGAAAGACATACCGAGAACCATTGGGTCCAGGCCGGTGGGAAGTCCATCTTCCCCATCATATACAGGATGTAAAGAATGTGAACCGCATCAAAGGCTTATCAGATCATTGGCCAAAAGAATATGCTATCCTGGATCCTTCTGCCTATGATAAATGCAAACTGGGCATCACTAATCAGCTCTGGCGTAATGGACTACATTTTGTTAGCCATAAGCTTGGTTATAATTTTATAGAAAAAGTTGCATAGAGATATCGGCCTGAACTGATCAAAGGAGTCTGCTCCCTCAGATTTAGGGATAAGTGAGATGAAGGTGCAGTAGACTTGATGCAACCAGTGCCCTCCATTGAAAAAGGACTGTACTTATAGCTTTTTGTTGGACGAGACGACGACCAAGATGAGGATGACACATATGCGGAGGATTTGTGATTTCATTTTAGTTATGTGCATGTTGTCATTTTATTATGGATGTATGATGTTTGTGTGTTTGTATTTTATGTGATGAATTTGAACTTTGTGGAGATTGTGATTTGTGTAGTTGATTTATTGTGGTTTTGTGGTTTTGTTATTTATCAGATGATTTATTGTTGTTTATGTAAATTTCTAAAAAAAAATATTGTCAAATTAGCGACCGAATAGCGACCGATAGAATGCCGACGCTGATCGGTCGCTAAAATTGGTCGCTTCACCGATAGCGACGGACAATATTTGGTCGCTAAGTCGGTCTCTACATTAGCGACCGCCTTAGCGACCATAAATACCGGTCGCTGTTAGCGACCGTAACAGCGACCAACTATCGATCGCTGTGGGCGACCAACCTGCGACCAAAAAGGGCGGTCTCTATTTGCGACGAAACTTGCGACTGATATATTTCGGTCGCTATCAGAGACAGATTTTGCGACCAATAACAATCGGTCGCTGGATAGCGACCGATATATAACGACCGATTTGATCAGTCGCATTTCGGTGGTTATTCGGTCGCCGATGTGTACAGCGACCGAACAAAGACCGAATAGAGACCGAACCTGTCGGTCGCTATTTCCGCTTTTTCTTGTAGTGTGCATAACATGATGATATAGACTTTAGAAAGTCATAACAAATTCTACAGTAATTAAAACATGTTCAAAATTTAATTGTGTTCTGATTATACACAGTAAATCATGCATCTATTTTTTCATATTTTTTAAATAGAATAACTATTTTTAATTAAAATAGTGATCAACATAATACTCTAACATACACAATAAATATTATAACGGGGATATTGCAAATTTAATAACCCAAAACATCCTTAAAATACTACAATTAATATCATGAATTATTCTAACACTTGTTAACACTCGTGCTTAACAAGAATTAATCTAACAATAATTTGGCATATTTTCACATAAATAAAAATTCTAAACAAATTATATAAAAACCTAAAAAGTATGTAGGGTTTTACCATCATGTTACCATGGTAAACACTCCATGATAGAACTAATGGAATCCTAAAACAATCACAAAATCCTCGGATTTATCACATACAACCAAATATGGAAATTGGAAACAGAAGAATTTGGCAGTAGCATATGCTATTGTCAAGGAGGAAGTTGGTCATAGCACTTGTTGCTATTAACTAGGTCTTGGTGGCAGGTGATATTGTTGCGAAGTCCCTACCTACAGAACAGTGCAGGATAGAGCGCAAGAAATTGAAGAAACCAAGCAACAATTCGATCTTATAAAAATCTCACAAAATAGGAAAACTCTAAGTGACAAGATCACGGAGAGAAACCCTAAGTTACATGCCTAAAATACCACACAAATCTAAAATTTAATTTATGAAGCCCTCTTTGACAATCTAAAGAGGTTCTTCCTTCCACGATCAAATCCCCTTTATGAGCTTTTTTTGGGTGCAATCCACTCGATCCAGGGCCTTCTTCACGCTCTATAGAATTCCTTATTCACAACAACACCTCGATCTAGCAACAACAAAGAGATCTCACCCTCTCTCATAAGCTCTCTCTCGCCTCTCTCTTAAAAAGAGGACTACAAACCCTAGTCAAACAAAGATCCTCCTCAATATGAGGCAGCCCATATGTATAGAGCCATTCGTGCTTGGGATGGAATCATTACCCTAAAATGACACAAAATTGCAAGATTATCTAAGTAAACCAGTCATCTCAGAGTAAAACTAGGAAAGATAGTGTAGTAGGTAGATGACAACATAGATTGTTGCCTACCATAAATTTGAAGGCAATTGATCTTGTCATCAAGAGCCTGAATTCGGAAACCATCAAGATTAAAATAACTTAGTGACATGATCTATTGTCACCAAAAGATAGTTGATGACCACTCATGGTGTCGCCAACCCATCTTGGTGAAATAGTATGTTGTCACCAAGATAGAAATTAGGCAGCAACCTAACCATGCAGAAAACCCTACAAAAAAGTTGACAAAACATGTTATAAAAATTCCTAAGCACTACATAAAACAGACTATGTAAAACTTAAGGTCACACACCAAAGCATAAATCTTTTTTTTTTAATTTAAAAAGGTCCTCAGGACCTCAAACTAGGAGAGTGCACCCTCCCCCAAAGGGGAAGAGTGTTCCCACTCCACCAGTGAGGGCGACCTGGGCCTGGAATATATAAAAAGGAATTACAGCGATCATGAGCAGAAAGAAGACCCCATTAAATCAACCTAACATGCATGAGACCCGATTTATCAATAACCATCGGGCCTTTACAAGGATGTGGAATATTCTTAGCCCCCTTAAAAACCCCATTACACTTCACTTGCAGAGCATAATTTGCAAGCGCATCAGCAACATGATTTGTCTCCCTGTAAACATGGGATAGAACCAAGTGTTCCCGGTTGATGTAGGAGATGATCTCACTCCACCATCTAAAAGTGCGCCATGAAAGTATGTTTCCCTTGCAGATGGAGTTGACAAGGACCTGGGAATCTGAGTAAATAAAAGATAAGCGATATCCAGAAAAGACGTCATTCGAAGCCCATCACAAAGTGCCCATACTTCAGCGATCATGCTATTTCCATAGAAATGAGAGAAAGCCATATGGACATTTCCATGAGGGTCCCGAATACATCCTCCACCTCCACACTCTCCAGGATTACCTTTACAAGCGCCATCCACATTGAGACTAAAATCACTTATGGGAGGGATCCATCTAACAAGTTTTAGCATCTTGGCGGAGCACTGGGGAACATAACCAAACCAGCGAAGTAGATACTGATCATTGGAGCTATAATCATCTTTAAAATTCATGGTAGAAAGGGAATGGGCAATGCTGGATTGAATATTTTTGATAATGACCCCAGCTGAGGAGAAGGTTGATTCAAATCTTCTAGAGCATCTTTCTTTCCAAATGTGCCACAATATAAGAATAACTGAGTAAAGGGAAACATAACGTGAGGAGACCTGAGGGAAACACCAAAGCACAAATCAACACTAATGAACCACATGCAAAGAAAAGACTAATAACCAAAACCTAGGGCATCACAATATATATATATATATAATAATAATAATTTCAGTATCTCTTCCAAGGGGTATTGCCCCGTTTGAGATTTTGCTATTTTCCTGGAAAAAATGCTCTCTTGTAAGAAGATGAATGAATCTTGCTTATAAACACATATTTATTTTCACTACATCTAATGTGCGATTCAACTATGTCTTTACACAGACACTTAGTGAAGATAAAAGTGTGCAGATCTTGTTATGACATGATGTTTTGGTAAGGCACGTGATCTCTTGTTCGATTCTCACAGATGATGTCAATAATGATGCAACTCTCAAGAGATATTACCTGTTTGAGATTTTTTTTCTTTTTTTAGAGAGAAAAGGAATAGATCTTACACATATTTATTTTGAGACTAAATTATATCTCTATAATATGTATATATATATATGTGTGTGTGTGTAAGATGGACGTACAAATAAAATAGTAAGATGGACTTTTACGTAATTTATTTTAATATATATATATTAAAAAAATACTTTTTAAAAAGAAATAAAATGGGTGGAAGCCCCCTCAACGTTTCATTTGCGCATATGGAAGAGGCGGAGGTATAATACACAAAAGCTGTAAAAATTCTACGACAGCCATCCGCTTATGCTAATCAGGAGATTAGCTTGTAGACCGATTGGTTATATATTACGCATTACCAGCGTAAGAGCTTTGAAGCTGTTAGTCAACATGGGTGCTTTGAGCCGGTACTTAAACCTATCGGTCCGTTGAAGACATGGTTATAGCCGTGCTGCACCGACAGAATCGTGCTATGGTACATATAAATAATGTTAATTAGTTTTTTTCAATTTTTTTCAAATACTTGTTTGCAGAATTTGAGACGTGCTAATACGATACGTATTATATCGTACCAACGTAAACTCAACACTGCCGAGTTACGCGGTAGATCTAACCATGGTTGGAGAGAAAATTACTCGGAGACCAAACTCTATGAAAAGTTAAGAGACCTAATAAAAGATATTTAATCCCTTCTAACTGGATGCCGATGAGGGCCAGCCTCATTGGCAAACGGTTAATTCAGAGTTAACTCTAAATAGGTGCAAAAAGTTAGGCAGTGTTTGATAATATTTATTGAACCTTTCATGTCTGAAGCGGTCAAACATTAGAGATTTAAATTGTTTTATAAATTATCTTAATAAATATCTACAAATATGTTTATTATCTTAAAGTACCTCTCCTTCTGATCCTTCCTGTTGCGGGAGGTGGTGGAGGATTCGGGGGAGGTGGCGGCAGCGGTGCAAGTGGAGACAGCGGTCATGGGGGTGGTTCTAGTGCCGGTGGTGGCGCAGGT
Organism: Colocasia esculenta; assembly: GCA_014218235.1. Lineage (NCBI taxonomy): Eukaryota > Viridiplantae > Streptophyta > Magnoliopsida > Alismatales > Araceae > Colocasia > Colocasia esculenta. The sequence continues at coordinate 105,897,463 of CM024761.1, read as the reverse complement.
GGAGCAGGCCGTGGTGTGGGTGGAGGTGGTGGCTTTGGAGGAGGTGGTGGCAGAGGTGCTAGCAACGGCAGTGGTGGAGGGTTTGAAGCTGGCGGGGGTGCAGGAGGTGTAGGGGGAGGCATTGGAGGTGGCGGCATCTTTGATGGTGGCGGAGGAGGAGGAATCGGTGGCGGACATGAGCAAGGTGGCAGGTTTGGAGCTGGCTAGGGTGCAGGAGGCGCATGGGAGGCATCAGAGGCGGCAACAGTGGTGGTGGAGGAGGAGGAATTTGTCACATCCCGATATTTAATATATCCATAAATGTCATAACGTGAACGAATAGGAAATCAAGAGTAAATTCATAATTTACAGAGCAAAAATTGCCCAGGGTCTTCACTAAATAAAAATTAAGTAACTGTCATTCTTCAGGTATTACACGATTCTCAAATTATAACTCAAAGACAGATGTCGCAATGGTTGATCTCTCAGCACACAAATCTCAATGTCCCGTCTTCTAGAGTTGTATATTACTTGAGAAAAAATAGGTATGAGCAATCTTACCCAATAAAATTTATCCTCCAGTGTCAAGAGATTAAAGAAACATATATGAAATCAACAAAATTGCTTATCTAACTAATAGTAAGTAATCGAGTAAATAAAGAATGGTATAAATTAGGAAATAGGAGAATTGAACTAGGATTAAGTAACAGTGGAAAAATAAAATGATATGCGAGTGAACTGAGCTAGGATGGCAAGTAGCAAGCATATAATGACCATCATTGAAAAAGTAGAGCATGAGGGTATGAACAATAATTCAGAAGAAAATAGAAAAAATGTAGGTATAGAGATGCCTGTCCATTCCACAAGCAAGCAATAAATATTTATGTCACAACATAATTCATGGCAATGTCGACCAATTTAGAATATAGTGGTGTCATGCCAAACACCTTGTTGATCCATTATCGTTCCGCATGGTAAGTAAATAAATTCGGGTGCTCCTCCCAGGACTAGACCTTACCCCTTGCACATGCATTTGTTTAAAAGAGTCCAAAGACTCAAAGTTGTCATCCCATTTCCATTTCTGATAAACATGTAAATATAGTACTTGGGCACTCATCAGAAGTAAAATAATATCACAAGAAGCAGGTTTCTGAGAGTTAGTCTTTAAAGATATCCAGAAGGAATAAGATTCAAAATAATTTATGATATCCAAGATTAATCTAAAGATGGGTTTGGTTGACGGTTAATATCCTAGTGGTATAGTAGTTTAGAATTCAAGAAAATAGGAAAGGTAACTTGTTTGGACAGTTCAGGAGTGTATCAACTTCGACTAATGAAGAAATGAGTCTATTTGTGAATATAGATTGGTGGTTGTTGACAGCTACTGTTCCATCCAGAACTATATTCATGAAACTAGTCTTTAGTTGTCGACAGGTGACTGGTTGGTTGTCGACAGATACTGGTGGTTGCTGACAACTACTGGTTGGTTGTTGACAGATAATCATGGTTGTTGACAACTACTGGTTGGTTGTCGACAGCTATTGAATTTCTGGTTTTTAGGTTCTGTGATCATGGGTATTTGTCGACAGATACGATCTGTCTGTCGACAGACGATTGTCTTCTTTTTGGGAGGGGTTAAAAAATGGCTAGAAAGACACTTTCAAAGTGATTCTACTATCTATCGAAGATCAACCAATGGTTTTGGGTCTTGAGCACATTCCTATATACAAGATTTCATGATCAACATGATGAAAACAAACTCAGTAGGATAAAGTGATGAGATCCTTACAGTACAGATAACATGTAGGGATGCGGAAGAGAGAGAAGAGATAAATCCTACACTTAAAAAGTTTACTGAACACAAGTCGAAGATGATAACAAAGGTAGATTTGGCTTATTCCAGAAGTATGAGAATCAAGAGTAGGTGATTAGGTGACCAAAGTTGTTCCTAAACGGGTTACCACATTGGTGAAATGACTTCAGAACCCAAGAAAATAGAATATCCAACTTGATTTCGTAGTTTAAAAATCTCACTATCAAGCAAAATTGGGAACAAGTTGACCTGCTGAAGGGGGTGTGTCGACTTGTGATGAGAGAGTGTCGACACACTGAAAGGGGTGTGTCGAACAATGATGAGAATAGGTCAACCTACAGGATGGTTGTGTCAACCTACTGATGAGAGTGTGTCAACACATTGAAAGGGGGCGTTGATCTACGGATAGGAACAAGTCGACCTACTATGGCTTTCCAGAAGCCTCTTGTTTGGGGTTTTATTTGTAGTTGGAGGTACAGTCAAGGTACTTTAGCTCTAATTATACTCTAATGCTGGAGTTTACGATGGAATACAGGACCAATACCCAAGAGGTGAGAGAGAAAATAAGAAGAGTGGGAGTCCTTCATGTAAGCAAACCAACACCTTTCTCTTCCTCTTCAAATGGCAGAAAGATCTTGTTAATTTTGAGGTTAACCCACCAAATCGACGAAGAAACTTGAAGACAAGAAAAATGGAGTACTCAACCTAGTTTTACGGCTCAGAATTTAACTGGTCATTAAATCTGGAAATCGATTAGCCATTCTTTGCATATTGGTTGATCTAATCCGGCAACACAAACCAATCTGATTGGTTTTCTCGTGTTGTTAGGGAATCAAATCAGAGTCCCTTGGTCTCGAGTGCAGTTCTGTACTCGAGACAAACTAGCACAATCAGAGTAGATGACGATTCGATGCTAATACGATTGAAGAAAGGAAAAGAAAGTAATCCTACGAATATAGAATCAAGGAATAACATGAGGCATCTACCTTAGTCAGGCTTCAGAATAAGTTTTGGGGTAGTAGGACAATCAAGCAATACGGTCGTCCTCCTTGTTTTGTCTGTTTCCTTCCTTCGTTCTTTTGGAAGATACTACGGTGGTGGTGAGAAGAAGAAAAAGTAAGAGAAGAAAAATCATAAGTGGAAGAAGTGGAGTGTATATGATACGGGGGAGAGAGAAGAGGTAATCCTATCAAGCCATAGAAGAAACACAAATCCTCCTATATTCTGAGTAAGAGGATCCAACATCAAGAGTAGCAATAGTAGCAGCAGAAACAGCACGGAACGATGAACAAGTGAACAAACACTCTTAAGAGTGAGCAAGGGAGGGTATAAATAGGTTTCCCAAGTGTTGTGCATGTATAGCGCGTAACAACACACGTGGAGATTTGTAAAATCACTTCTTACTGCTTGGCCACGTTTAACAATGTGTAACTTAGTTTTCAACACGTATTGAAGTACGTGTAACTCACTTACGTAGGAGGTAAGTCTCTTACGTAGCCAAGACTACGTAAGCCAATGTTTATAAATTGGTTTCGTAATTAGGTTTTAATTCATCCTGACCCTTTGGCCCTTTATTTTTGTACTCAAATGATGTCCAGTCAAAATGAAATTTAAACATGCTAATCAAGAGGTGATACAAATTATGATGATTTTAGTTTAGTTTTTAAAATTAATTTTTTTGAGTGAAAATTGCCACGAAAGTTATTGTATGACTTAATCTCGATATCCTTGCGTTAATAATTTCTTATATTTATTTTTTTAGAATCAATACATTGTTTTGAGGATTGTGGTGGTGTCAAATTTTAATTCTGTTATCGAATTTTGATGACGCCCTGTCGGAGTGCACACATCAAAAGACAGTAATAGGGTTACTCTAAATATGCAAAAATATCCCTAAATTAAGGATAATTATATTTTATGTAAGTGATCATATTTCTGGTACGTATTTATGTCTTTAAAATTAGAATCTTTTCTAATCTCTTATATCATATTATTATTTTGATATTACATTTTGGGGTGTTACAAAATCTGTGGCAGATCTGGGCAGGGTAGCTGGTTTGGAGCTGGCAGGGGTGTAGGAGGCGCATGAGGAGGCATCGGAGGTGGCATAGGCTTTAGTGGTTGAGGTGGATGAATCAGTGGCGGATCTGGGTAGGGTGGCAGGTTTGGAGTTGGCAGGGGTGCAGAAGGCGTATAGGGGAGGCATCGAAGGTGGCGAAGGCTTCGATGGTGACGGAGGAGGAACCAGTGGCAAATCTAGGCAGGGTGGCCGATCCCTGCAAGGTGGTGGGTTTGGTGCGGGCGGTGTTCCTAGAGGTGTCGGTGGAGGGGAACGTCTAATGGCATAGGGAACGGAGTCGACGACCACGGCCATCAATATGCAATCCTTGTGGCGTCATCATCTCTTTGTGATCAAAGCCATCAGTGCTGGCGGCACCGACGTGGAAGAGGACGTCATCGGGGAAAGAGGTAGAGGAGGATATGAAGAAGATGCCACCGCCGCCGCCGTCGAGAAGGAGGAGGAGGGCTGCCAGAGTAGGGGGCGTAGATAAAGCATGTGCAGGTGGCAGAACCTCTCGAGGGTGAGCACAACAACGCGGAGCTACTGTGGGGCACAGCCGAGGTTGGCCCAGTGCCGCATACAGACCCCATCAGAGCCGCTCGTCCTCAGCCATCCTCCGCCATTATCAGCTCACGTCTGTGGCCCTCCCCAGCATCGTCGCGTCTGCTATCAATCAGCTCTTAATTACGAAAGAATGTTATTTTTTAAAAATATTCAAATAATATATTAAGTCAAATGTCATTTAATTTAGTTATCAAACAACTCTTAAAAGAAGTCTAATATATATTAAGTACTTATCAAATTATAGATTTAGATAATAGATTAAAAAATAAATTCAGATATTTTAAATAAGTGTTATCAAACGTCACCTTAATATGAGACAAATTGGGTCAGAACTTAGAAGTGAGATAACTCCATTTAACCAATAATAACTCAACCCACCTCCCATGGCATGGAGCTCACCCAATTTAACCTGCTTCTTTTACCTCTCAATCCTATCGCATGTACTTGTTAACTGTTTGTCAAGAATGTGATGGAATGGATGTTACTTCTATCTTATCACCCTTGCAATGTAATGAACATAAATATTAATTTGAATGTTATTAATATTAAATATTAATAATAGCTCATTAACTTAAATAACTCAATCTTTCGTAGAGGTAATCTAACTCTAATTATGAAATAAATAACTATTAATTGTAGTGCGTATCATATCTTATACATTGGTTGTATTAATATCATTGACTAACCGAATATATAACAATAGTGTAATATACAATAGTCTCTGAAATCATAGAGTAGTTAGCATTCAATTATAATTAATGTAATCATGGTATCCATTTATCTATGTTTTTTCTTAATTAAGATGAGAGTATAATTTAGTCTAACAAAAATAATCTAAGCATAATTTTAAAAAGTGAATGTTCATTTAATATTATTTTATACTATCATTGTAGTACACCTTCCATTAAAAATATTAAAATATGAATGATGGAGGATATAAAAGGATATAGTACAAGGGTAGGGTACTTTGGATATTCCGAAAGTGGGTGAGGGAGTTAACTCTCTTTTTTTTTAACCAAAACACTCAAATAAAAATATGTTAACTCACTTTATTCCAAAGAGTTAAACCGATTCCCCAAAATAGATACCTACACCAATAAAAATTTATCTCATGGAATGTGTAAGGCAAACCAGACAAAGAAGCCTAGTGGCTAAGGCATCTTTTGGAAACACTTTTAGAGAAGATTTTGAGGGGTAAAATCGCCGACAACACTAATCGTATCCAAAAACGATAGGTCGGCCTAGGCTTTTGCACCAAGAAGATTTCCAGAAGAAGTGAGAGATAAAGAGAGCAGTTGGTTTCTCTCTCTCTTGCGAAAAATCGGGTGGGAGGCCGCTTTTTGCGGCACTCTAGGGATTCTCATGTGAAATTACCCCTTAACCCTGGCGGCACCTCATAGTTCAAAATTTAAACTTGGCCAATGGGGTAATTTTGCGTGTGGAGTTGGGTTTTTCTTTTTCTTTTTTTTTTTCATAAAGGGCTGTGCCATTTTGTTGGACGGCACGGGCAACGAGATAAAAATCTCGTCGCCATGCGGCGCGTATGCGAAATCAGCTTTTGCCAATTTCGCCTTTTTGTAAGGTGTTTCCAAACGCTGCCTAAGAGTGTGACAAATAGACGAATAGATTGTGTTGGGTATGGAATGAATATCTAAAGGGGGGGAATAGATATAAGCCTCTTAAAAATTAAGAACACGAATCAAACCCTAAGATATATGCGAACTAGCGGTTTCAACAACATAGAGCAATTAAACAACACACCACACAATGCAAGCAGGATTTTAAGGTGGTTCGGCTATAGTATGGAGACCTACATCCACCCTTCACTAAACTTAGTAAGGCTTCACTCAACAAGCCAAGAGTGTGAAACACTCACACATCTGTTGATTCACAGCTTCATTACACTCTGCTAATATACAGCTTCAACACAGCTGATTCACAGCTTCAAGATTATAACAATCTCACAATCCTAACACACAAAGTGTAGGATCTGTACTACTGCTCCAACTGGAACAGACAGCCAAGACACGTAACGTTCATAAGAAATTGAAAAGATCGCACAAGAGAAATCACTAAAGGGAGGTAAAAATTTAGCAAACACTCTTGCTGTTGTTTCACTGGAGTTGAGATCTGATCAATTTTCCACTGAAACTCCCAATTGCGTCTTCTCCAGACTTGGATTCATTGAGCTCTTCTTCCGACCGCAGCTTAAGGATCAATTGTCTTTGATTGGAAGGAAATTCTGATGCTCTGCTTCAATTGAACAGCGATAGGGCTTCACACAGGATGAAGAAATGATCCAACATCTTTTTGTCTTGTTGAGCAAACTGTTCCGAAGCCTGTTCTCCTCAGCTATCTCACCCTCTGCTCTTTTCTCTCCTTAGCTATCTCTCCTTTTTTGTGTGTGTTCACTTTCGAAGAAGACGCCGTGCACCTTTTGATGATCAGTTCGACCCCATATATAATTTTATTTATTATATATAATTTTGGTGATTAACAAAACCTTAACAAATATTTTCTAACAATCTTTTGTGAAGTTCATCCACAGGAAATAATCCAAGCAAAATCTGTAAGTTATTCTCACACACTGTTATTTAAAGTTCAGAGCATGTATTTCTTCTAAGTACACATCGATTTCATAAGTGAAACAACGATTTCTGTCCCACATCGATTTCATAAGTGAAACAACGATTCGGTCATCGGTTTCTTAAGGAAAACAACGATTTCCGTCTCATATCGATTTCATAAGTCACTTAAGTAACGATTCGATAAGTGAAACAACGATTTGGTCGTTGTACCGATTTGTTAAGCAAAACAACGATTTGGTCACTGTAACGATTCAGTAAGTGAAACAACGATTTGGTCGCTGTAACGATTTGTTAAGTGAAACAACGATTTGCTTGTACAATGATTTGCTTTCACTTATACAATGATTTGCTTGTACAACGATTTACTTTCACTTAAACAACGATTTGCTCAAACAACGATTTGCTTCTACTTGAAAAATAATTTGATTACACAACGATTTCACAAGTAGAACAACGATTTCATCAACACAACGATTTCATTATCATTAACAATGATTTCACCTTATATTCATGAATCACATCGATTTCATTTCACCATGAATTTCATTTATGCATATATCATCGATTTCATGATAACATCAACTCTCTTCACAACGATTATGTTTGAATGAATTATCATACATTTTCATTGTTACTATCTTTCCAGATAAATTTGAAAATGTCCATTCCTTATATTCAAATATATTTTCAAAATACTGTGGAGTTCAAGTCTTCCCGCGTATATCTTTGTATCTACACCACGTATCATTTATTGTAACTGTACACCTCTGTGCATTCACATATCTATGTGCCTTCTACACCTGTGTGTTTATTACAAACGCTTTTCAGGATGACAGAATGGTATTTCTATTTTGGTGTATATTCTTATAGCATATTTTCTAATATTGACTGACAGCATAGAGATAGTCTAGATGTCTATGCTTTGATATTTATTACGTGCAGGTATTTTCCAATACAAAATCTTACAACGTTGGACAACCTGAAGTGAAAGATATCTGGATAAATCTTCTCCTTGCGTATGAGTCGTCCAGAGCATTAAATGGCTGCAGGCTTAATTGTTCCACACTTCGGTCCATGCAGTCTAACGTGCTTCAAATTTAGAGACAACGGACACTTCAACGGGCACTTCAACGGATATATTTTTCAAGAGAAGATATATAGAAGATTGATGACTCCATGAAGAAAGATGACACGAATACACATTTTCAAGAACCAAGAAACATCAGCAAAGAGAGAGCTTCTAAGTTTCATTCCGCCAACCTTTAGCTCTCAGCTCTTTGTCTTCCATTTGATTAATCTTTGGAGAGCTTTTGTAGTTCTAAGAGATTTTCCTTATTGAAAATATTAGTCTCTCAGACATTGCCTCAGATCAAGCAATCTGTTGTAAGCTTGGTCTAGGGGCCTTTCGATTTCTACACATTCCTTGTGTGTATTCCTCTTCATGTGTGAAGAGAAGACCTATTGGAAACAGGTGGTGGTTATTCCCTTCAGTGAGGAAGGAAGACATGTGTATTAGGTGGTGTTTTGTTCTTCTTCGGGGTTAGAAGAGAAGGCCAACTGCGGCTGGATGTGTAAGGTCCTTAAGGGGGACAGCACCCTTGGTTAATGAAATCCCAAGTTGTTGCTTGGGGACTGGACATAGGACTCCTTGGGAAAGGAGGGCCGAACCAGGATAAAAATCTCCTGTTGTTGTGTGATTGTTTGTGTGCTCGTTTGTCTTCACTCTTACTAACACTAACTATCAATCTTAGTGTTTTCTGTTAAGCATTTTTATTAATAGGTTTTATTCTAAGAAGAATTTTAGCAATCCATTCACCCCCCCTCTGGGCTTGCTAGCTGGGCAACAAGTGGTATCAGAGCCAAGTCTCTTCAAGAAAGAAGATCTCACAGTCTGAAGAGCAAAGATAAATGGCAGCTCAAGGGTATGCAGAAGGTCAGTCAGTCAACAGACCCCCTCTATTTGATGGTGAAGACTACAACTATTGGAAGACTCGAATGGAGTTCTTTCTCCTAGGTCTCGATTTCCAACTTTGGTCCATTGTCGAAGAAGGAGACCTGGTAGTACTCAACAATAGGGAAAATTGGACAGATGAAGACAAAAAGAAGATATCCCTAAACAGCATAGCCAAGAGTATACTATGCTGTGCACAGAGCAAGAAAGAATTCAATAAGATCTCAACATGTAAATCTTCTATGGAGATGTGGGAGAAACTCATAATTACATATGAAGGAACAGATAAGGTAAGAGAAACAAGGATAGACATCTTGGTAGCCCAATATGAAAATTTTCAAATGCAATCAGGAGAATCCATTACACAAATGTACAACAGATTCACTGACATCACAAATGGATTAGATGGGCTTGGAAAAACCTATGAGATCGGAGATATGGTGAGAAAAATATTGAGATCTCTACCAGCTTCATGGACTCCAAAGGTGATAGCCATAGAAGAAGCCAATGATCTAAAAAGGATGTCACTTGAGAAGCTCATTGGGTCACTAATGGCTCATGAGATAAACATGGAGAGGATTGGAGAATCCTCCAGTAGGAAGAAGCACAGTAACTCACTAAAAGCTACAGAAGGTAGCTCTAAAGAAGAATCAGAAGACGAAGGAAGTAATGAGGACAACGAAGATGAAGAAGCTCTTCTGTCCAGATGTGAGACCCCGAATTTTTCCGTCATTTTATATTGAGCATGCGATATTTACGTGTCATAAATATAGTGTATGTATTAAAATTTTTGCATACTATAACTACAAAATGTTCATGTGCATATGTGTGTATGTATATTATTTTCGTGAATATAAGAAATTAGCCAATTTTGTATATAAGGTATTTATTTAAATATTATGCATGATATATTAAAGTAATGTTACACATATAATGTGAAGTGCCATCATGCAACTTGTAAGCATATATGATTTTACTTTTGTACATGTATTATAATTAAATGTATATATTATCTAATGGTTGAGATGCATATTGTGTTTAATTATTCCATGCATATTATATGTAGCTATGATGTGTATATATGTGCACATACATATTAATCTTGTTCGAATTATATATCTATTTCAAAGCATGATAAATTGTTATGATGTGTGAACAATAATGTGAATCGTGTATGTATCTGAACGATGTAGGCATGTATATACATATATGTTTATCCTTATGTATGTTATAAGTATGATTACTCATGAGTATACACATGTATACATATATCTATATGTCCATCCAGTGCAAATGATAATTGTTGATTATTAGCATGCTAAATTGTTTATAGTGTATATGGTACTTAAATAATACGGTGCATGTAAAATATATCAAAATATTATAAGCAAGCTATATTTATGTAAATTCATGCATGTTGTACTAAATTATACTTTGTACGCGTATAGATGTATAAATCTAATGTTGTACATATGATATTTACTTATTGTAATAACCATTGACTTGATTATGACATGTACGATATCTAGATAATAGAGTGTGTATTATATTTATATATATATTTGTGCATAATACATGCAACTATGGTGTATATGTATACATAGGTATGTCACTACGTGCATATTATCTTTAATTGAGATTAGTGCAAGTTATAAATGTAAATAATGTGTAATGCATGTATTTTATGTGGTAAGGATATATGTAAGTATTTTTACATATACTAAACCGTTTAGATATATTTACGCATTTATTTTGGGGTTTGGCAGGGTCTTCACTGCACTGTGCAGTTGGCGGCCAAGACCTGGACGCTAGTGTGGTTGGCGTCCACATCCCTGGACGCCAACCCACAGTGGGCGGCCACCCCCTGGACGCCAACCCCCTGTTGGCTGCCAGCCCCTTGACGTCAACTGTGCAGTTGACTACAACCGATGTTGACGTCTATATCATCCTGCATAACGGTTCCAGATTTGTTAATGCTCGCTTTATGGCCGGTTCCAGTTTAGGAAACCCTTCCTCAACCTTGGGTAACCTACCCCAGTGCATGCCCAACCTATCCAAAACCCATTTTCTGGCCGCACAAAGCCCTTTTAGTCATTGGGAACCCTATTATTTTCTTTGAGAAAAGCTGGACTTCCCAGGCTCTGATCCGGCGACTGGAGGATTTTCTGGGAGATCTACGACGACTGGAGCATAGTCCAACCATCAAGGAGGCATCCCCAACCCCGAGGAACGATCTACATCGACGGGAGTACAAGATTCAAGGAGTTTCTGAGCACTCTCTTACTTTGGACGAGGAGGGATTCAACAGCAAGATTTGATCTTCTAGGATTTTATTAGAGGCAAGTAATCTATGTACATCATCCCTATACATGTCCCCTAGGTCCTAGAATTTTTACGGATTTTTCCTCGAGTCCTGGACCCTCCAATTTCCCCGTACATGTGAGTGTGACTATGCAGATTGTTGTCTGGAAGTTGACGACAACATCCCCTGCCGTCAAGTTCATCAGTTGACGGCAAGAGATGTTGCAGTTAACCCAGTTGACGGCCAGGACTGTGCAGTTAAGTTCTTCAGTGTTCTGAAAAATGCTATTTAATGTATTTAAATGATTTCTGGGTATGTTTTCCTGCTGAAATTTTTATGAGGGGTCAAGGGTGATTAGTAGGTCATGTCATGAGGTTTTCGTAGATTTTCATGAAATTTGTTAATTATTAAAATTCTGGAGATTGAGTTATGACCATAAGATAAGCATGTTTAATCTGTGTAAATAGGATATTTATGAGTTTGGGTTTGGTGAATTTTATGTAATGATATGGTTTTTGTACATATTGACACCGTCATATTAGTCTGTTTTACTGAAATTTTTGTTTAAGAGAAATTAGTAATAAATGCACCTGTATAGTGATTTAATTGTTATAAATGCGTTTCTATTCAGACAATTTTGAGAATTTGAGAATGTGTTCTGTTTACTGTCCTTAACTTGTGGTAAAATTTTCGTGAAATTCTGATGACAATAGGTATTTTCATGGTTTTAAATGTGAAAATAGCCATGTTAAGCATGTTAGAGTTAATCATGGGTAAAGCAAAGGTTAGCAGCATGTTAATGCCTTATTTTGAGTGATTTATCACTGTTAAACAGCAATGTAAATTTCTGTAAATGGAAATGGGATGAAAAACATGTGTATGAGCATGAGTAAAAGGTGATAAGAATGATAATGTGATTAATGAAAGATTTAGTCATGTATGACACTGCTACCATAGGGGTTTGAGAGCTGTACCATAGAAAAGTCCCTATGGAAGGCTCAACGTTATGAGATAAATCCTAAGGGCATTAGGATAAAATCCTAGAAGTGGACAAGTACCGCTGGTTAGGGTGGAGAGGGCTTCTCCCGGTTCTGCGCAGTTACCTAGATTTGCCACCGCATTGCCTAGGTGACAAATATGTGAAAGTGAGTGCTAAGTGCTAAGTGATAAGCGTTAAGTGCTAAAGTGATCGTTTTCCTCTACTTGGTAGTTAGGACTGTGTCATGGCTAAAGTGAATATAGTGTAAAGTGATAAATGTGAATGTAAGAGTAAAGGAAATGGAAGGAGTGTGAATTGATATGACAGGGAAGACTAAAAGATAATAAAAGTATAATTTCATGAGAAAACCAATATATTAATACATGTGTAATTACTTATGTCATTCATGTGTCACCATCATAATTGTAATATCATGTTTAGCATTATGTGATATAGTTTAACCATCTCCATATGGTGGTGTGTATGAATATGTGCATGTAAATATGTAAAGAAACGCAATGTAGACAATTGAGTAAGTAGAATTGACAAATGAATAAGATGACATGAAAATAAGTGTAAATCCATGTAATTAAGTTTAATTCATGTCAAAACAGCAAGCTAAATGAGATTTTGTTTTTGATAAACACACGAAATAATGTCTAAGTTCCATGATAGAATTGCTATTCATTTAGTATGTAGTTTCATGCTTAATTTGTAGATGATTGCCATCCGATTTGAATGTGTATTAAATCTTCATCCCATGTTTAATAAAGGTGAAATCATGGTGAATTATTCATATTAAAACAGAAAATGAAATGTGTAAATAGATGAGAAAAGTGCATGTGAAAAAAATAAATAGAGATCATGTTAGGTTGTTATCTACGTTATGTGTAATTGCATGGTCTAATTGGTAGAGCTATTACACAATAAGGAAAAATGTTTAGATTAATATATCATGTTACATGATAGGTGTTTAAGAGTGCATATGTTCATGTCATGTATGTATTAATTGGATTATGCTTAACTATGATAGAAAGATTATTATCATATGATGTAGTTTACTAGAAAACATATGCAAGTGTCATGAGTGTATGATAAATTGTACATTAAAACCGCAAGTTAGTTTTATGACAAAGTGACATGAATACATGAGAATTTGACCAAATACTATGCTAAAAGTATTCATCACCTTGTACATAACATTGTATTTAAGTTTAAATAAATTATGCAATGATATGATAAAGATTTGAACCATGTATCATAGAATATATAAAATGTGTAGAGAACTTGTGTAGATGTATGTCATTTTTATGATTTAATATGAGTATGTGTTAATCTGGAATGTGCTTGGGAAACATAGGTGTTGTTAACTATAAAAAACTTGTGCTATGTGAATTAACGTCATTAGTATGATAGCAAGTGTTTCATTATTGTTGGTAGCTTAATGTGTATGTGATATGTATAAGTTTGATGCTTTAGATTACTTGCTGAGTCTTGTAAGACTCATACTTGCTCCGGCGTACAGGTGTGACAGGTTATCCAGTAGCTGAGGAGAGAATAGTGAAGAATGATACCAAATACAAGGAGTAGCACTTGAGGAGATTTTATTTTTGGTAGTTGCTTTAATTTATAGTTTGGATAATGTTATTCATATGGACAATGTAGTTCTTTTCAAGTTGTAATAATGTGGACTCTAGTATTTTCTTTTACTATATAGACTGTGGAATATGTGGTGATGATGGAATGAAGTATAATATTTCTTTTAATTCCGCTGTACTCTTTTATTATTCATGGACATATCAACATTATCGTTTAGTGTTGGGTTACTATCCCACTGTAATGGCGCTCTTTGTACTGATGGGGATTGGTATAATCGTACCGGTATAAAGGGGGTCGTTACACCAGAAGACTACAGCGCATACTGGCCAAGAAAAAATTTCAGTCGGGGAGAAAGTTCTTCAAGAAAGGGAAAGACTTCAAGAAACCTGAAGGAAAAGATGTTAAGAAGTCAGAACCTATATGCTACAAATGTAAGAAGCCTGGACACATCAAGGCTGGCTGCCCAAAGCTAAAGAAGACTGAGTTTAAGAAGAAGGACAACTCAAAGAAGTTCAGAAGGTATAAAAAGAAAGCCATGGCAGCTGCATGGAACAACGAGAGTGACTCAGACAGTGAGTCAAGCTCCAGTGATGAAGAAGAAGAAAAAGCCAACATGGCGTTCATGACAAACACTGACGAGAAGGTAACTTCTAACTCATCTTTTACTTCATGCAATGAGTCTGATTCTGATAGTCTAGAAGACGCGTTTAATGAATTATACAGTAAGTATAAATATGTATGTAAGCTATTAAAAATCACCAAGAAAAATCATGCATGCTTAGAAAACACCAATTCAGATTTAAAATCTGAAACTGGACAACTAGAAAAACAAATATCTGAACTTAAAATAAGAAATGAATTATTATGTGAAGATCTAAAAGTTAAAAATGAACAGATAACTAACCTGGAAAACAGGAAACCATAATCAAACTTAAAAGGGAAGTTGACACACTAACAAAAGACAATGAATATCTATCTAATACAATTGAAAAATTCACAAATGGTAAATCATCTCTAATACTAAAAGGAGCTAGAAGATCGGGTAAGAAAAAGCATGGTTTAGGATATATTCCACCTGACAATGAAGAAACAATCATTCATCCTAAAATATACCCAACTCCAAAATTTGTCGCTGAACAAAATATTGAGTATAAATCTATCATTAAATACAAACCAATTAAAATAGTAAATAATATATCATGCTGTAGTCATTGCAATAAATTAGGACACACCAAAATAACTTGTACAACTAAACACTTAAAGTGGATTCCTAAAAGGAAAAATGAGAAAACTAACCAGCAAGGACCCAAAAAAACTTGGGTACCTAAATCATAAGTGATTTATTGTAGGGAAGTCTTAGAGCATCCAAGTGGTACCTGGACAGCGGGTGTTCAAGGCACATGACAGGCAACAAAAGACTATTTTCGTACATCAAAGATGAAGAAGGAACAATGACCTATGGCGATAATGGAAAAGGTTCAGTGATCGACTGTGGATCAATTGGAAGCCAAGATAGAACCCTCATAGAAGACGTTTTATGTGTAAAAGGACTCAAGCACAATCTCATAAGCATCAGCTAGCTGTGTGGCAAGGGACACCAAATCAAGTTTCAAGAGTCTAAATGCCTAATCATGAAGGATGGTGCAACTGTCTTATAAGCCAGTAGAGAAAAGAATTTGTATGTATTGCACCTAGAAGAATTAAAGAATCAAGATGTGTATCTTGCAGCAAATAAAGATCAAATTGCTGAATTATGGCATAGGAGATTGGGTCACTGCAACTTGGATGGAATTAGAAAGCTCATCAAAAGAAATCTAGTGGAAGGTCTGCCCAAGATCAACACAAGATTAGAAGGTGTATGTGAACCTTGTGCAAAAGGGAAGCATGCGAAATCCTCTTTTAAATCAAAGACAGTGGTAACTACCTCCAAACCATTGGAATTACTTCATATGGATCTGTTTGGACCAATGAGAACTACAAGTCTTGAAGGAAAGAACTTTGGATTTGTAATAGTAGATGATTACTCAAGATTTACATGGGTGTCTTTCTTAGAGCATAAAGATGATACCTTCGAAAGTTTTGTGAAGTTCAGTAAGTTAGTTCAAAAGGATAAGAAGTTCAGCATAATAAGTATTCGCTCAGATCATGGAGGAGAATTTCAAAATGAAAAATTTACAAATTTTGTAATGATCAATGTATTGAGCATAACTTCTCAGCACCAAGGACACCTCAACAAAATGGAGTAGCTGAGAGGAAGAATAGAACCTTATTGGATATGGCCAGAACAATGCTATCAAAATATAATATTCCAAGATATTTCTGGGCAGAAGCAATTAACACAGCGTGATATATCATAAATAGAGTGATGATCAGGCCAATTCTGAAGAAAACTGCTTATGAACTGTACAAGCAAAGGAAGCCCAAGATCAGCCACTTCAAAACGTTTGGATGTCCATGCTTTATCCACAATAATGGTAAGAGAGATATAGGTAAGTTGGATTCCAAATATGATGAAGGAATCTTTATGGGGTATACTTCTAAACCCAAAGGCTATTGAGTGTTTAATAAACATAGTTTATTAATTGAACAAACTGTTCATATTATTTTTTATGAATATAACCCTTCCTTAAGAAAAGAAGTAAATAGTGATGATAAAAATACAGAAAACTTATCCAAGAAGCTGAAAGATACATCAATCAAAGATAATGAAGATCCACCCTTAGAAGAACTACAACAAAAGGAAATTACACATGATGATCTTCCAAAGGAAAGGAGATACAGGAAGGATCACCCAAAGGACAACATCATTGGTTTGATATTTTTATGTTCTGCCCGAAATCTCGGTTTAACGTCAACATCCCTTGACGTTAAGAGCAGGTTGACGGCAACTTGTGTGTCGTTGACTGTGCAGCCAGAGGATATAGACGTCAACATCGATTGACACCTATTTCCAGTTGACGCCAGCAAAATGGCCATTTACTTCTCTGGCTGTGTTTGGGATTCCAGATCTGAAACGGCCCCGTCTCCTACGGTGTCTATTTAGGAAACCCAATCCCCAATGGTCAGGACTCCTAATGCTAGGGTTACCCGACTCTATGGCTATAAAACCTAGAGATCTCGGTTAAGGGAGGACTTTTCTCACCTAGGGCTTTTAGGTTCCAGGAGAGAAAAAGAGCAGACCTTTGAGACCTTTGATCCGGCGTTTGGGAGGCTTCACCGGCAATCTTCATCGACTGAAAGTTGCTCTTGGAGGTGAAGAAGCTTCCTTGACTCCGGGAGATCGACTACAAGAGGCGTGAGGACCGGATTTGGGGCTGAAGAAATCACCCTCTTGGCTTGGCTAAGGAGGGCTTCATCACCAAATTTGATCTTCAGAGGTTTTTATTCAGGCAAGTAGCTTAGGGGTATCATCCCTAGACATGTCCCCTAGAGTTTAGGTATTTTTGTGGATTTTTACATCGTGTCTTGGACCCTCAAATTCTCTCTTTTATTGCGTTTAGTCTGCACTTTTCTGCAGACAGGAGGTTGACAGCAACCTTTTTGCTGTCAAGTTCCTGAGTTAACGGCAATCGATTGTGTCGTTAACCCACCTTGACGGCAAGACCCTTGCCGCCAAGTTCTACTAGTTTTCACAGAATTATGATTTGATCTCTGTGCTGTGATTTTCAACTTTTGGGATGTATGTACATGCTGTAAAAATTATGGTTGCATAGGTATTGTCTTAGGATCAACCCATGAATTTCTGTCGAAATTTTGATCATGCTGTCATTTAATATTATGTCTGTTATGGAAGAATATGCATGATTTGATAGGATTAAATTCTGAACAAATAGAATTGATATAGGAAATTGTTACAGAGAATTTTCATGAGCTTAGGGCTACTGTTTACATGTTTTAAAACTATAAGAGCCGACTATTTTACTGTCTATCATGTTGATGCTAAAATTGCATGGAACTGTATTAAATGTTAAAAATAGTTTTACAATTGTGAAAATTTTGAAAGTTTTTTTATGTGACAAATTACATGTGTAGAGTTTGTAGTTAAAATTTGGTACTATTTTCATACCTGTACATGTTGTTTGCTCTTAAAAGGGTAATTAAACCATGTTAAGCATGTTTGATTTAGATAATGTATTTTCAAGTGATTAGCATCATGTTTAGGTATTGTTATGCTTAATTTGACACTGTGAAATAGTCATGTTAAATTTTGTAAACAGAAGTTTATGTGTTAAGTAGTATGTGAATAGACCAAATGGTGTACATAAAATGATGTTAATCATGTGCTTAATTAAGAAAATATGTTTAAGTGAATTATGTGCCGAAATTGACATTGCTACCATAGAAGGCTGTGGAGCCGTACTGTAGAAAAGTCCCTATGGGAAAGCTCAATGTGTATGTGATATCCTGTGGGCATCAGGATGAAATCCTGGAGGTGGACAAGTACCACTGGTTAGGGTGGAGAGGGCTTCTCCTGATTCTGCGCAGTTACCAAGATTCGCCACTATACTACCTAGGTGACAGGTATGTGTTATGTGAATGTGTGTCCTTCTTTATGGGGGTTCGGACTATGTGTCACGGCAAATAAATGAGTAAAAGTGTGAAAAGTGTGTAAATGTGCAATGTGATCATATGATAGTGATGTGTTAATGTGTTACCATGTGAAACCATGTGAATGTGTTTTATTTTTGTTAAAACAGCAAGTAAAAGATGTGGATATGTGGTTTAAAAGTATGTGAAAAGTGTTAGACATCATGCTAGATTTGTTAGTAACTATGTGCTTAATTCCATGATCTACTTGTTTAGAAAGGTGAAATGATATGAGTGGAAATTGAAACCATGAATCAAGTTAAATACCATGTGTGGAGAGCATGTTATAGGTTCTTCATATGTATTTGCTTATTTGACATGAATCATGTGCCATACTTCTCTTATTTTTAAAAGAATAGCATGTATATGAAATGTGTAAGGATGTGCCAATGAGTTGCTTCGGGTCTTTTTGGAAAATTCATACTTGCTTTAACATACAGGTGAGACAGGTGTCCCAGTGCTAGAGGAGGACATAGTGAGGAGCGACTCCGAGCGAGAGGAGTAGCTGCACTTGTGGAGATTTTCTACTTAGACTACACTTTCTTTCATTAGTATGTGAACAATGACATTATGTTATGGACTTGTATAATTGTGGACATTCAGTTTATTTTCATTGCTACTATATAGACTGTGGAATGTGTGAATGATGATGGAATAAGATTGTCTTTTATTTTCGCTATACTTCCTTTTGTTATTTATGTACATCTCTACCTACTTTGTTGTGTTGGATACATGTCCCACTGTGACGGCGCCCTTTATATCGATGAGGATTGGTATAATCGTACCAGTATAAAGAGGGTCGTTATAGAGATTGGTATCAGAGCAACAGGTTGAGATTGTACATGAATAAGCCATCATCTACACAATATTTCAAAGTCTTTATAGAATTAGTCCATATATGTTGAAAATATCTAATAATGATTTATAGATAGTTAAGAAAATAGTTAGGACTAAGTGACTTAGATTATAACTAAGTTAATTATTTTACAGGCAATGGCGAGCTGTGGTAGGTGCGGTGCTTAGGCTCAGGAGGACGAGCAGAGGAGTAAGGAGAGGGGTGAGCAGCAGGCTTCAGCACCCCAGGGTCTTACTGTACTCCCTCCACCACCACCTGTGGACTATGGCGTGTTCATGCAAGGCCTGATCCAGGAAATGCAAACTCAGGCTCAGACACAGGCGGCACTGCAGGCTCAGTTGTAAGCTCAGGTTAGAGTTGTTAAATAGGAAGTAGTCTGTTTTGTTGAAAGTATGATTATTTATGTGTTGCTTATGTGTTGCTTATTGTCTCAGGCTCAGGCTCCAGCTCCAGTTCCTCCGGAGCATGGGCATGGTGGTCTGTCCATCATGGAGAGGTTTAAGAGGATGGCTCCGCCTTCTTTTAAGGGGGAGAGTCAGCCCCTCTTAGCAGAGAGCTGGATGAGGGAGGTAGAGAAGATCTTCCAGGCTATCAGGTGTGTGGAAGAGGACAAAGTCAGTCTGGCTACTTACATGCTATAGGTACTTAGAGTATATGTACTTGTGTAAGGTTAAGTATTTGTTTGGATGGTGCTTATGGATTGTGTTTTGTAGGAGAGAGCCGATGTTTGGTGGGCCTCTGTGCTACGTACGAGGTACAATGATGGTGCCATTGAGGTGACTTGGGCTGAGTTCACGAGGCTATTTCAAGCCAAGTTCATTCCCGAGCACATCTAGGACAAGATGGAGTAGGAGTTTCTCTCTCATACAGGGCTCCATGACTATCTTGAAGTATGAGGCCAGGTTTGCCGAGCTTTCCAAATATGCTCCTCATATTGTGGCTGATGAGAACATGAAGGCCAAGAAGTTTGTGATGGGGTTCAAACCATCACTTAGGTCGAGGCTGGTTGCTTTTGACCACTGCACTTTAGACGAGGCTCTCAGCGCAGCATGCAGGCAAGAGAGTGAGATGGATCAGTACTTGGAGGAGAAGAGGGCAGCTCAGAAGAGGTCAGCACCACCTTTCCAGAGGCAAGACAAGAAGAAGGCAGTGGTGTACCAGTCTCCACAACGTCCAGCAGCATCGAGTCAGTAGGTAGTTGTACCTCAGTCCCCCAGTTTTAGGCCCAGCGACAAGAAGATGTGTCCTCATTGCAGAAGGGCACATGGTGGCACCGAGTGTTGGAAGCTAGCAGGGAAGTGTCTGAAGTGTGGCAGCACCAGATTAGAGATTGCCCCAGACTTCAGCAGTTCGCTCAGAGAGGAGCGCCAGCCCCAGTAGTGGCAGCAGTAGTAGCACTAGTGACAGGAAGACCAGGAAGGCCTCGGGCCCAAGCCCGAGTGTTTGCACTAGCTCGAGAGGATGCAGAGCAAGCCGAGAACGTCACGGAAGGTACGGTCCTAGTCATGGGTGTGCAAGCTCGAGTGTTGTTTGATACGGGTGCTACACACTCATTTATTTCCGAGCGATTTGCCAAGCAGTTAGCAGCGGAGTCTGGAGTTGAAGCAGAATAGTTAGAGGTTCCTTTATCTGTGCACACACCAGTAGGTACGATTGCGACCAGGAAGTGTATTCCATCCTTACCTATGTGCATTGAAGACCGAGCCTTGTTTGGGTGCTTCTACTTGCTCAAGATGAAGGACTATGATGCCATACTTGGTCTGGATTGGCTTGAGGAGCACTATGCCTTGGTGGATTGCAGAGGGAAGAATATTACTTTCCGTATTCCTGGAAAGGATGAGTTCTCACATCTGTTGCCAAGGAATTTAGCAGGAAGGTTTGTGATCTCCTCCATGAAGGCTATGAGGATGGTGAACAAGGGTTGTGACGCTTTTCTTACCAACGTGGTGTTAGTCCCAAAGGCTAATCAGTCACCTACCCTTGAGGAGATTGAGGTAGTGCAGGAGTTTCCAGACGTGTTCCCTGATGATTTATCTGGACTGACACCAGCAAGGGAGATAGAGTTCACTATAGAGTTGCTTCCAAGCACCTCTCCTATCTCTAAGGCTCCATATCGGATGGCACCTGCGGAGTTAGCCCAGCTGAAGAAGAAGTTGCAAGATTTGCTTGATAAGGGGTTCATTCGCACTAGTGTGTCACCATAGGGCGCACCTATGTTGTTCGTGAAGAAGAAAGATGGTTCCCTCAGGCTGTGTATCGACTACAGGAAGCTCAACCAGGTGACGGTGAAGAACAGGTACCCCTTTCCGTTGATAGATGATTTGTTTGATCAGCTGCAGAAGGCATCAGTGTTTACCAAGATTGATCTGCGGTCCGGATACCATCAGTTGAGGATCAAGGGTGAAGATGTGTCCAAGACTGCATTCAGGACCCGTTATGGACACTATGAGTTCCTTGTACTTCCATTTAGTCTGACTAACGCCTCTGCAGCGTTCATGGATCTCATGAACAGGGTGTTTAGGCCATATTTGGATAGTTTCATTGCGGTGTTCATAGACGATGTGTTATCTATTCTCCTGATGAGGCTACACACCGTGAGCATCTAAGGATTGTTCTGGAGGTTCTCCAAGAGCACAAGCTGTATGCTAAGTTCAGCAAGTGCGACTTCTGGATGCGCGAGGTTCATTTCCTTGGGCATGTTATCTCAGGCGCTGGAGTAGCTGTTGATCCGGAAAAGGTTTAGGTGGTGTTAGAGTGGGAGACTTCGAAGACACCATCGGAGATCAGGAGTTTTCTTGGGTTAGCATGCTATTATAGGTGATTCATTGAAGGCTTTGCCTCTATCGCAACACCTTTGACTAAGTTAACCAGGAAGGGAGTTAAGTATGTTTGGTCTAATGATTGTGAGAGTATTTTCCAGTTGCTGAAGACGAGGCTTACATCTGCACCTGTGTTGATCTTGCCTAGTGGTGCAGAGGGTTTTGCTATCTATTCTGATGCATCTCAGATAGACCTTGGATGTGTGTTGATGCAGCATGGTAAGGTAGTTGCATATGCTTCTCGCCAATTAAAGGAGCATGAGCATAACTATCTGACCCATGATTTGGAGTTAGCGGTTGTGGTTCATGCACTGAAGATCTGGAGACACTATCTTTATAGTGTCAAGTTCGAGTTGTTCACCGACCACAAGAGTCTGAGGTATCTTTTGTCTCAGAAGGAGTTGAACCTGTGACAGAGGAGATGGATAGATTTCTCAAGGACTACGACTTCAAGCTTCAGTAACATCCAGGGAAGGTGAATGTCATGGCGGATGCGCTTAGCAGGAAGAGGTCCTTACTTCGGTAGGATTGGAAGATGCTTGAGGATGCAACATGTGCTATGATCGAGTTTGAGCCACAGTTGTGTCAGGCTTTCATGGCTCAGTTGTCTATCTGATCCACAGTTCTGGACGAGGTGATCGAGCAACAAAAGGCTAATCCTAGGCTTCAAGATATGGTGAGTAAGGTAGGCATTGCTCGAGATGAGGACGGTGTCATTAGATTTCAGCACCGAGTGTGTGTTCCTGGTGTTGTGGATGTTCGTGAGCGAGTACTTGCAGAAGCTCATAGGTCAAGATTCTCCATTCATCCAGAAAACACCAAGATGTACCAAGACTTGAAGAGATCCTTCTGGTGGTCTGGCATAAAGAAGGATGTGGCAGAGTTTGTGTCCAAGTGTTTAGTGTGCCAGCAGGTAAAGGCCGAGTGTCAGAGACCATCGGGCCTTATGCAGAAGATGGAGATACTTGTATGGAAGTGGGAGGCAATCACCATGGATTTTGTGATGGGTTTGCCCAGATCAGCTAAGGGCAATGACTCGATTTGGGTGATTGTAGATCATTTCTCCAAGACTACTTATTTCTTGCCCATGAAGAAGAAACAGTCTGTGGAGAGTTTGGCTAGGCTGTATGTTGGCAATATTGTGAGACTGCATGGTGTGCCAAAGTGTAATGTCGCGTGTTTTCGGATCCTTATGGATCATGTGTGTAATGGTTGTGGTGGCCATCGTGAGGCCAATGTGGTTTGGACATGTGGTGTGCGCAGGTTTGGTGCAGGTTTGGTCCTGAAACAAAATAGAACCTACTGCAGTTGATTAGGGGTTGACGACCATGTGTGGTCGTTGACTGGTTAGGCGTCCATGAAAGGTGACGCCAACCTTATGAACTTAACGTCAGGCTTTGTGGACGTTTACTGTGACGGTTCTCTAAATGGCATTAGGGTTGACGCCAACCTGTGCGACCTACAGAATATAGGTCTACTCGAGGACAGTTTCCTCACCCTATTCTCCCTTGCCCTGTTTTCATGCCCCTTGCTTCCTCACTACTTCCAACAGTTGTGAAAGGTTAGTTGGAGGATCATGGAACGTGAGGTGGTGATGAATCGGCCAAGGAAACACTGGAACGAGGTGTAATCGCCGTAGGAGCTCGCGAAGGGTTTGGTGCGAAGCAGGAGAATTTAGGAGGTTTAAGTGCATATTGAGTGGGAATGATCCCTTTAGTCCCTATAGGTTGTGATAATGCATTTGGAATGCATGAATTTGCATGCTAATTGTGTTTTTGGGAATGGTTCTGCATGCGGGGTTAATGGGTGGTTTGACCAATTTAACAAAGGAAATATGTTGTTTTGAGTTAATTAGAATTCATGCATGTTAAAAGAAGTGATTCCTCATGTTTTTCTGTTAAATATAGGGCTGGGAATACCTGAGGTATCAGCCCAGGGTCTCTGTGAAGTTGATGGCCGAAGATCTTAGCGTCAACATCGATTGACGCCAAGTTCTTCAACTGGGAGATTAACGGCTATATACCTTGCCGTTTACATCCCATTGACGGCAGTCGATGTTGCCGCCAGCATGTTTTTATGAAAATGTTGTTATATTAGATATTTAATGATATCGAGCGGTGCAATGATAATTGTGGTGCACCTAGTACTCGTGGTTTTTGAGACTAGCGTACTGGGTACGCAGTTGACTGGTTCTTTACGTGTTTATGTGGTGTTCACGTGTAGTGAACTATTAGTGCACGCGGTTTACGTGAGTCTTCACGTGGTTTGTGTGACGTGCACGTGGTTTTGTGTACGTGGCGAGTAGTACAACGCCTACCGTGGTTACCTCTCCAGTTGGGTGCCCCAGGTTCTCTGTGAGCCAGGCTGTTAGCTCGGAGCTTTGTCCCGGTACTTGTGTTGTACCGTCGAGGTCTGTGTCGTCTGACCTGGACCACCCTCACTCCTCTGTTTGAGTTGTACGTCCGGCTGAGGGAAAGATGACAGTGGAACAGTAACTGTCGTACTTGTCTTTTAGTCACTTGTAGCACGCTCGTAGTTGGGGGTACAGACACCAGTAGTCGACACTGGTCCCCAGCTAGTCCTTTTCCAGTGCCTCACTCTAGCGAGCCCGGGCCAGGGTCTCTGGAGGTACCAGGCATGGGCCTGCGACCGTGTGGTCCGCAGGTGGTGGTGTTTAGTTGGTCTCCACAGTTGCTTGACCTTTTCACGTAGAGCGGCAGCTAGACCTTTCATCCGTGGCTGCGAGACTAAGAGGTAGACCTGTGTCAGCTTGTCTGAGTCAGTCACTGGTGTCGCGAACCAGTTCACGTGGCTCGTGTGTGGCGGTCTCTACTTTAGCTCGTACACTTGTACTGGCTTTCCGTTTAATTATTGCAGTTGTTTTTCGTAGTCGGCAGACGGTAAGTACTTTTACAGCTTTCATATCCTGCTTAGCTGTTCTATAAATTATTGGTACTGTTTACTGCTTTTGTACCTGTGTTTTTATTTTGCTCGGTTTTGGGGGAAATTCCCTACTGAGCCAGTGACTAGAGAGGCTCACCCCTACCCCCACAGGTGAGAGCGAGGAGGATGTTTCTCGACCGTCGTCTAGTTCGGAGCCGCGTCGTAGCGGTGTAGGGTCAGCACCTCCAGTAGTGTAGTGTAGCTAGTTGGTTACTTTCTTCAGTTGTACCTCGGGGTATGCCCCAGGCTCTTGTACTTTCTTTTAGTTTTGTGGAAATATGGATATGTAAACTTGTGGAATATATATATGAAATAGTGTGTTCCTTTGTGTTTACACGAACTATGGTGTGGTATCCCTTGCGAGGCTTCGGCCCGTTCGCGGGAGACGGACTCGGATCAAGTACGTTATCGATTTAACAGACTTGGACAAGGTTTTCCGTCATAGTTGGTATCAGAGCAAGGTCTGTGTTAATATAAGGGAACTAGAAAGATACATAGCCTTATTTCGGTCTTTGTACACTGCTGGTAGGGGCCCTGGTTTCTGATAATTTGTTGTTTTATTTTTGTTTGGTGTTTTGTTTATGTAGAAATTTGAAATGACTGATAGAAGAGATTGGGGTGGTGGAAGAGATGATCCAGAGGAGAGCACTCAGCGTATGATAGAGAGGATCTGGAGAGCCTCACTGATATCCAAAGGAGGATGGATCAGCAGGCATCGGTACCACCGTTGCAGTGCCACCTGGGGATGGAGAGACTGTACCTATATTCCAGTTCCGCCACCGCCAGGAGTGGAGGTGCCTTTTGTAGCACGCTTGCCACCACCACCACCAGTGTTATAGCAAGGAACCAGTGATGCAAGTTGAGAAGTTTCTGAGATTACAGCCGCCTACTTACTCAGAAGGGCCGAATCCAGATACAGCGGAACATTGGGTCCATGAGATTGAAAGAGTCTTTGCGACCATGAGATGTCCGGCAGCAGATAAAGTTGTGCTAGCTGCCTATCAGTTGAGGGGTTTTGCATTAGAATGGTGGCGATTGAAGATACAGACCACCTTCGCAGGCAGGACAGAAGAGGCTATCACTTGGTCGGAATTTCTTGATGTATTTAACGATACATTCTTTCCGATTCAAGTGCAGCAAGTGAAGAGAGAGCAGTTTCGGACACTCCAGCAAGGTAATTCTTCAGTTTTAGAGTACCAAATGCGATTTATGGCACTTAGCCGATATGCGCCTTATGTAGTATCGGATAATAATATGATGGTTGAGTATTTCATTAGAGGTTTGAGAGTAGAGTTGCAGGATGCAATAGTACCTCTCATGTGTAAAACAGTGGAAGAAGCAGCTCAGAGGGCAGCTACGTTAGAGAGGTCTATTCGGACTCGTCAGGTGGGCGAGTCAGGCTCAGGTAGTTTTTGGCTACCGCAGCAGTCAGTGGGTGCGAGTAAGGGTAAAGCACCAGCAGGACCTTCTTCATCAGGCTTTGGTAAATGGGGCCAGAAATTGAAGCAAGCATTTAAAGGTAAAGGAAGAGGATGGGGAGGTCGACAGCAATTTCAGCAAGGTCGTGGTAGGCCAGAGGTGGAGGAGTCGCAGCAGAGTACTGCCAGGCAGCCCATTATTCCACTAGGGTATAGATGTTATAATTGCAATCAACCGGGGCATTTGATTCGTAATTGCCCCTATCCAAGAGATATGGGTATGGAAGAGGTGTGCTGCAGCAGCTGCAGCAGTTTCAGCAGCCACAGGCAGGTCGTGGCAAGGAGCACCGCAGCAGCGAGGAAGAGGCCGGGTTATGGCTATCACCCGAGCCCAGGCGGAGGCATCGAATATGATAGAAGGTACTTTACCTCTTTATGACTATTCAGCAAGAGTTTAGTTGATTTGGGTGCCTCTCATTCTTTCATTTCTGAAGAATTTTTGGATTGCATGACTCATCCTTTAGAGGAAAATTCTTGTGAGTTAGTAGTGGAGGTTCCCTCGGGTGAGTTCCTGCTCACTTCGAGCTATCTAGATGAAACTCCTGATATGATTGAAGGGAACCAGATGCCAAGTCGGTTATATGCCCTGCAGTTGACATATTATGATATTATTTTGGGTATGGATTGGCTTGAGACTTATGGAGCAATGCTAGATTGCAGAAAGAAAAGGATCAGGTTTTGTCATCCTAATGGTGCAATATTTGAATATCAAGGTATGCCTTTTTATACCTCTAAGTTTCTAATTTCTGCAATTAGAGCTAGAAAGTTGATAAATGTTGGATGTGTGGCTTATTTAGCCTCGGTAAGTCTGGTAGAAGCTAGTCAGTCAGTTGAAGCAGTCCCCGTGGTTAGGGAATTTGCTGATATTTTTCTTGAAGATTTGCCTGGTTTAGCTCCACATAGAGAGGTGGACTTTACCATTGAGTTGTTGTCAGGTACCATGCCGATCTCTAAAGCTCCATATCGGATGGCACCAGCAGAACTTAAAGAATTGAAAAAAAAATTAGAAGAGCTGTTACAGAAAGGGTTTATTAGACCAAGTCATTCTCCGTGGGGAGCACCAGTACTATTTGTGAAAAAGAAAGATGGAAGTTTTCGTATGTGTATTGATTATAGAAAGTTGAATGATGTGACCATTAAGAATAAGTACCCGTTACCAAGAATAGATGATCTGTTTGATCAGTTGCAATCAGCAAAGGTATTTTCTAAAATTGATTTTTAGGTCTGGGTACCATCAGTTGAGAATTAAATAGGAGGATATAGATAAACAGCTTTCAGAACCAGATATGGTCACTATGAATTTGTAGGTTATGCCATTTGGGCTGACCAATGCTCCTGCAGGTTTTATGGATCTGATGAATAGAATTTTTCATCTGTATTTAGACCAATTCATTGTGGTCTTTATTGATGATATTCTGATTTATTCAGCATCTGAAGAGGAGCATGCAGCTCATTTGAGGTTTACCCTGCAGTTGTTAAGAAATAACCAGTTGTTTGCCAAATTCAGTAAGTGTGAATTTTGGCTGAAAGAAATTCAGTTTCTGGGTCATGTCATCTCAGCTAAAGGAGTGGCAGTGGACCCAAGTAAAGTGGAAGCATTGATGAAATGGGAAGTGCCTAAGGCAATTACTGAGATTAGAAGTTTTCTGGGATTGGTAGGTTATTATAGGTGCTTTATACAAGATTTTTCTAAGATTGCGGCACCTATGACCAAGTTGGCCAGAAAAGGTGTGCCATTTGTGTGGTCCGGTGAATGTCAGAAAAGTTTTATGGAATTGAAGAAAAGACTTACAACAGCACCCATATTGACATTACCGACAGGAAGTGGTGGTTTTGTGGTATATACGGATGCTTCAAGGAGAGGACTTGGCGCAGTGCTTATGCAGCATGGTAAAGTGATAGCTTATGCGTCCAGGCAATTGAAGCCGGCAGAGGAGAATTACCCCACTCATGACTTGGAATTGGCAGCAGTTGTATTTGCTTTGAAAATATGGAGGCATTATCTGTATGGCGAGAGATTTGAGACCTTTACAGATCATAAAAGCTTGAAGTATATCTTCTCGTAAAAGGACTTAAATCTCCGTCAGCACAGATGGATTGAATATTTGAAAGATTATGATTTCAGTTTGGCTTACCATCCGAGTAAGGCCAATATTGTAGCAGATGCCTTGAGTAGAAAGGCATATATAAATTTGATGATGATTAAAGAGTGGAAGTTGTATGAAGAGATAATGGAGAACTCCTTGTATGTGCCCAGTAGTCAGCGATGGGCAGTACTAGCTGCTAGTGCTGTAGAACTGTCCTTCTATTGGCAGATTGTTGAGGCTCAGAGAGCAGATGTAAGTTTAGCTGAGATTGTAAAAATGGAAGGAGTTACCATTGATGATAATTGTGTGATTAGGCTCAGAGGCAGGTTGTTTGTTCCAGCTGAAAGAGAGGTGAAGCAGCGAGTGTTGGAAGAGGCTCATAAATCCAGGTACACTATCCATCCAGGTAGTACTAAAATGTACCACAATTTGAGGATGCATTTCTGGTAGCCTCATATGAAAAAGGAAATAGCAGAGTTTGTTGCAAGGTGTGCTATCTGTCAATAGATTAAAGCAGAACATCAGAAGCCTGGAGGTTTATTGCAACCATTGCCCATTCCACAGTGGAAATGGGATGATATTGCCATGGACTTTGTGGCAGGTTTACCAAGATCGGGTTCTGGACATAATGGAATATGGGTATTTGTTGACAGATTAACTAAGGTGTGCAGATTAGTGGCAGTAAGTATGTCTTGGACAGTGGATAAATTAGCAAAGTTTATGTTGAAAGAATTGTTCCATTGCATGGTATTCCGAAGACTATTGTGTCTGACAGAGATCCAAGATTTACTTTTGGTTTTTGGAGAAGTTTGCAGAAAGTAATTGGCACTGAGCTGAGATATAGCTCCGCTTATCATCTCCAAACTGATGGTCGACAGAGAGGACTATCCAGACGATTGAAGATATGTTGCGGGCTTGTTGTTTAGTTTAGGGAGGTAACTGGGAGCATCATTTGGGAATGGTTGAGTTTCCCTATAATAATAGTTATCATACCAGTCTTGGGATGGCACCGTATGAAGCTTTATATGGAAGGCCATGTAGAACCCCATTGAACTGGCATGAAGTGGGAGAAAGGCAATTAGTGGGTCCTGAATTGATTCAGCAAACTACAGAAGTAGTGAAGCTTATCAAGGAAAAATTACAGGTAGCTCAAAGTAGGCAAAAGAGTTATATAGATAATCGGAGGAGACCACTTCAGTTTGAAGTGGGAGATTTTGTTTTCTTGAGAGTTTCCCTGAGTAAAGGTATTATGAGGTTTGGCAAAAGTGGAAAATTTAGCCCAAGGTATGTGGGACCTTTCCAGGTGATTGAGAGAATTGGGGAAACAACTTATAGGCTTGATTTGCCAGCAGATTTTGCAGATGTCCATAATATATTTCATGTTTCTATGTTAAGAAAATGTATTGAAGATCCAGCTCAAATAATCAGTTATCAAGGTGGTGACCTGAGGCCGGATATGACGATGCCAGAGTATCCGGTGCAGATCACTGATCGAAAGATAAAGAAGTTGAGAAATAAAGAAATTGAATTAGTTAAAGTGAGATGGGAAAATAGATTGGGTGGTGAGGATACCTGGGAGTTAGCCGAAGAGATGGCTAAAGGGTATCCCTATCTGTTTGAATAAGCTTTTGTATTTCTTTTTAGATGATAGTATTTGTAAGAATGTGCATGTTTAAGTTGTTTAAGTTTGAGTTGTGTTATGAATTTCGAGGTCGAAATTTTCTTCTTAGATGATAATAATGTAACGTCGCGTGTTTTCGGATCCTTATGGATCATGTGTGTAATGGTTGTGGTCGCCATCATGAGGCCAATGTGGTTTGGACGTGTGGTGTGCGCAGGTTTGGTGCAGGTTTGGTCCTA
Source organism: Colocasia esculenta (assembly GCA_014218235.1). Taxonomy (NCBI): domain Eukaryota; kingdom Viridiplantae; phylum Streptophyta; class Magnoliopsida; order Alismatales; family Araceae; genus Colocasia; species Colocasia esculenta. The sequence goes on along the minus strand of CM024761.1, from coordinate 105,866,996 downwards.
AAACAAAATAGAACTTGCTGCAGTTGATTAGGGGTTGACGGCCATGTGTGATCGTTGACTGGTTTGGCGTCCATCAAAGGTGATGCCAACCTTATGAACATAACATCAGGCTTTGTGGACGTTTACTGTGACGGTTCTCTAAACGGCATTAGGGTTGACGCCAACCTGTGCGACCTGCAGAATATAGGTCTACTCGAGGACAGTTTCCTCACCCTATTCTCCCTCTCACTTGCCCTGTTTTCATGCCCCTTGCTTCCCCACTACTTCCAACAGTTGTAAAAGGTTAGTTGGAGGATCGTGGAACGTGAGGTGGTGACGAATCGGCCAAGGAACGCTGGAACGAGGTGTAATAGCCGTAGGAGCTCGCGGAGGGTTTGGTGCGAAGCAGGAGAATTTAGGAGGTTTAAGTGCATATTGAGGTAGGGAATGATCCCTTTAGTCCCTATAGGTTGTGATAATGCATTTGGAATGCATGAATTCGCATGCTAATTGTGTTTTTGGGAATGGTTCTGCATGCGGGGTTAATGGGTGGTTTGACCAATTTAACAAAGGAAATATGTTGTTTTGAGTTAATTAGAATTCATGCATGTTAAAAGAAGTGATTCCTCGTGTTTTTCTGTTAAATATAGGGCTGGGAATACCTGAGGTATCAGCCCAGGTTTTCTGTGAAGTTGATGGCCGAAGATCTTAGCGTCAACATCGATTGACGCCAGGTTCTTCAGCTGGGAGATTAACGCTAATACCTTGCCGTTTACATCCCATTGACGGCAGTCAATGTTGCCACCAGCATGTTTTTATGAAAATGTTGTTTATTAGATATTTAATGATATCGAGCGGTGCAATGATAATTGTGGTGCACCTAGTACTCGTGGTTTTTGAGACTAGCGTACTGGGTACGCAGTTGACTGGTTCTTTACGTGTTTATGTGGTGTTCACGTGTAGTGAACTATTAGTGCACGCGGTTTACGTGAGTCTTCACGTGGTTTGTGTGACGTGCACGTGGTTTTGTGTACGTGGCGAGTAGTACAACGCCTACCGTGGTTACCTCTCCAGTTGGGTGCCCCAGGTTCTCTGTGAGCCAGGCTGTTAGCTCGGAGCTTTGTCCCGGTACTTGTGTTGTACCGTCGAGGTCTGTGTCGTCTGACCTGGACACCCTCACTCCTCTGTTTGAGTTGTACGTCCGGCTGAGGGAAAGATGACAGTGGGACAGTGACTGTCGTACTTGTCTTTTAGTCACTTGTAGCACGCTCGTAGTTGGGGGTACAGACACCAGTAGTCGACACTGGTCCCCAGCTAGTCCTTTTCCAGTGCCTCACTCTAGCGAGCCCGGGCCAGGGTCTCTGGAGGTACCAGGCATGGGCCTGCGACCGTGTGGTCCGCAGGTGGTGGTGTTTAGTTGGTCTCCACAGTTGCTTGACCTTTTCACGTAGAGCGGCAGCTAGACCTTTCATCCGTGGCTGCGAGACTAAGAGGTAGACCTGTGTTAGCTTGTCCGAGTCAGTCACTGGTGTCGCGAACCAGTTCACGTGGCTCGTGTGTGGCGGTCTCTACTTTAGCTCGTACACTTGTACTGGTTTGCCATTTAATTATTACAGTTGTTTTTCGTAGTCGGCAGACGGTGAGTACTTTTACAGCTTTCATATCCTGCTTAGCTGTTCTATAAATTGTTGGTTCTGTTTACTACTTTTGTACCTGTGTTTTTTGTTTGCTCGGTTTTGGGGGAATTCCCTACTGAGCCAGTGACTAGCGAGGCTCACCCCTACCCCCACAGATGAGAGCGAGGAGGACGTTTCTCGACCGTCGTCTAGTTCGGAGCCGCGTCGTAGCGGTGCAGGGTCCGCACCTCCAGCAGTGTAGTGTAGCTAGTTGGTTACTTTCTTCAGTTGTACCTCGGGGTATGCCCCAGGCTCTTGTACTTCTTTCAGTTTTGTGGAAATATGGCTATGTAAACTTGTGGAATATATATATGAAATAGTGTGTTCCTTTGTGTTTACACGGACTATGGTGTGGTATCCCTTGCGAGGCTTCGGCCCATTCGCGGGAGATGGACTCGGATCAAGTACGTTATCGTTTAACGGACTTGGACGAGGTGTTCCATCATACAAAGTCTATTATCTCTGACAGAGACCCGCGGTTAACATCGAGGTTGTGGCAAAGTCTTTAGGAGGCTTTGGTTCTCAGTTGAAGCTTAGTTCGGCGTTTCACCCTCAGACATATGGCCAGTCTGAGAGGATGATCCAGACGCTCGAGGATATGTTGAGAGCATGCGTGCTTGATTGGAAGGGTGATTGGGAGCGTCACCTATCTCTTGTGGAGTTCACCTATAACAACAGTTTTCATGCGAGCATTGGCATGGCTCCGTTCGAGGCTTTGTACGGGCGGCCCTGTAGATCTCCTTTATGTTGGGAGGAGATAGGTGATAGGCAGTTGGTTGGTCCGGAGTTGGTGCAAGAGACTTCGGATAAGATTCAGCTTATCAGGCAGAGATTAGTTGTAGCATAGGATAGGCAGAAGAGCTACACCGACAACAGAAGGAAGGACTTAGAGTTCGAAGTTGGCAAGCATATATTTCTCAAGGTTTCGCCTACCCGAGGCGTGGTCAGGTTTGGCAGGCATAGCAAGTTGAGCCCGAGATTCATTGGCCCATATGAGATTCTCAAGCGAATGGGCAATGTGGCATATAAGCTACATTTACCCCCAGCGCTAGCTAGTGTGCACCTAGTTTTCCACGTGTCTATGCTCAGGAGATATGTGAGAGATCCGTCCCATGTCATCAGTCACGAGCCAATGGAGACTCATCCAGACTTGTCTTATGTAGAGTGACCAGTAGCTATCCTAGATCGGAAGGCTCAGCACCTCAAGAACAAGGCTATTGCATCCGTGAAGGTGTTATGGAGGAATTTCTCGCGGGAGGAGGCTACATGGGAGCTTGAGGATGCCATGAAGAAGCAATATCCCCATTTATTTGGTTAGTATTTCTGTGCTAACTTCGAGGATGAAGTTTTCTTTTAGGGGAAAGGGTTTAAGGCCCTCAAATTTTATGTATATAATATTGTTTATTTCTGTGCATATAATATATTTATTTAATTGTGCATATAGTATTTATTTATTCCTGTACATGTATGATTGTTTGATATTTTTATGTTCTGCCCGAAATCCCGGTTTAACGTCAACATCCCTTGACATTAAGAGCAGGTTGATGGCAACTTGTGTGCTGTTGACTATGCAGCCAGAGGATATAGACGTCAACATCGATTGATGCCTATTTCCAGTTGACGGCAGTAAAATGGCCGTTTACTTCTCCGGCTATATTTGGGATTCCAGATCTGAAACGGCCCTATTTCCTCTAGTGTCTGTTAAGGAAAACCAATCCCCAACGGTCAGGACTCCTAATGCTAGGGTTACCCCGACTCTATGGCTATAAAACCTAGAGATCTCAGTTAAGGGAGGACTTTTCTCACCTAGGGCTTTTGGGTTCTGGGAGAGAAAAAGAGCAGACCTTTGAGACCATTGATCCGGCATTTGGAAGGCTTCACCGGCAATCTTCATCGACTGGAAGGTGCTCCTGGAGGTGAAGAAGCTTCCTTGACTCTGGGAGATCGACTACAAGAGGCGTGAGGACCAGATTTGGGGCTGAAGAAATCACCCTCTTGGCTTGGCCGAGGAGGGCTTTATCGCCAATTTGATCTTTAGATGTTTTTATTCATGCAAGTAGCTTAGGGGTATCATCCCTAGACATGTCCCCTAGAGTTTAGGTATTTTTGTGGATTTTTACATCGTGTCTTGGACCTCAAATTCTCTCTTTTATTGCATTCGGTCTGCACTTTTCTGTAAACAGGAGGTTGACAACAACCTCGTTGCTGCCAAGTTTCTGAGTTAACGACAATCGATTGTGCCGTTAACCCACCTTGATGGCAAGACCCTTGCCGCCAAGTTTTGCTGGTTTTCACAAAATTATGATTTGATCTTTGTGCTATGATTTTCGGATTTTGGGATGTCTGTACATGCTGTAAAAATTATGGTTGCTCAAGTATTGTCTTAGGGTCAACCCATGAATTTCTGTCGTAATTTTGATCATGTTGTCATTTAATATTATTTCTGTTATGGAGGAATATGCATGATTTGATAGGATTAAATTCTAAATAAATAGAATTGATACAGGAAATTGTTACAGAGAATTTTCATGACCTTAGGGCTACTGTTTACATGTTTTAAAACTGTAAGAGCCGATTGTTTTACTGTCTATCATGTTGAGTGGAATATCTTGCTAAAATTGCATGGAATCTGTATTAAATGTTAAAATTAGTTTTACTATTGCAAAAATTCTGGAAAAAAAATTCATATTACATGTGTAGAGTTTGTAGTTAAAATTTGGTACTATTTTGATACCTGTAGATATTGTTTGCTCTTAAAAAGGGTAATTAAACCATGTTAAGCATGTTTGATTTAGATAATGTATTTTCAAGTGATTAGCAGCATGTTTAGGTATTGTTATGCTTAATTTGACACTGTGAAATAGTCATGTTAAATTCTGTAAATTGAAGTTTATGTGTTAAGTAGTATGCATGTGAATAGACCAAATGGTGTACATAAAATGATGTTAATCATGTGCTTAATTAAGAAAATGTGTTTAAGTGAATTATGTGCTGACACTGCTACCATAGAAGGCTGTGGAGTCGTACTGTAGAAAAGTCCCTATGGGAAGGCTCAATGTGTATGTGATATCCTATGGGCATCAGGATGAAATCCTGGAGGTGAACAAGTACCACCGGTTAGGGTGGAGAGGGCTTCTCCCGGTTCTACGCAGTTACCAAGATTCGTCACTATATTGCCTAGGTGACGTATATGTGTTATGTGAATGTGTGTCCTTTATGGTGGTTCAGACTATGTGTCACGGCCAATAAATGAGTAAAAGTGTGAAAAGTGTGTAAATGTGCAATGTGATCGTATGATAGTGATGTGTTAATATGTTACCAAATGAAAAGATGTGAAACCATGTGAATATGTTTTATTTTTGTTAAAACAGCAAGTAAAAGATGTGGATATATGGTTTAAAAGCATGTGAAAAGGGTTAGACATCATGCTAGGTTTGTTAGTAACTATGTGCTTAATTCCATGATCTACTTGTTTAGAAAGGTGAAATGATATGAGTGGAAATTGAAACCATGAATCAAGTTAAATACCATGTGTAGAGAGCATGTTATAGGTTCTTCATATGTATTTGCTTATTTGACATGAATCATGTGCCATACTTCTCTTATTTTTAAAAGAATAGCATGTATATGATATGTGTAAGGATGTGCCAATGAGTTGCTTGCTGGGTCTTTTTGAAAAATTCATACTTGCTTTAACATATAGGTGAGACAGGGGTCCCCATGCTAGAGGAGGGCATAGTGAGGAGCGACTCCGAGCGAGAGGAGTAGCTGCACTTGTGGAGATTTTCTGCTTAGACTACACTTTCTTTCATTAGTATGTGAACAATGACATTATGTTATGGACTTGTATAATGGTGGACATTCAGTTTATTTTCATTGCTACTAAATAGACTGTGGAATGTGTGAATGATGATGGAATAAGATTGCCTTTTATTTTCGCTATACTTCCTTTTGTTATTTATGTACATCTCTACCTACTTTGTTGTGTTGGATACATGTCCCACTGTGACGGCGCCCTTTATATCGATGAGGATTGGTATAATCGTACTGGTATAAAGAGGGTCGTTACAGTGAACCAAGTTGTCAAAGACATGTACCGAGCATGTGTATTAGAATTCAGAAATGACTGGAATAATCATTTGTCAATTATGGAATTTGCTTATAATAACAGCTACCAGAGTACGATTCAGATGGCACCGTTTGAAGCATTGTATGGTCGACAATGTAGATCACCCATTTGCTGGATAGAATTGAGTAAACCACAAATTCTTGGACCATAAATGATATGAGAAACAACAAAAATTATAAGAACAATGCAAGGAAGAATGAAGGTCGCTCAGGATCAACAGAAAAGTTATGTCGATCAGCGAAGAAGAGAATCGGAATTCCAACAAGGAGATCATGTTTTCCTGAAGGTATCTCTTAGAAGAGGAATCTGAAGATTCGGAATCAAAGGGAAGCTCAATCCACGTTACATTGGGCCATTTGAAATATTAAGAAGAGTAGGATAAGTGACTTATAAAATAGCTTTACTCCCTCAATTATCTAATGTAAATGATATTTTTCATGTATCTATGCTGTGGAAGTATGTCTATGACTCATCTCATGTCATAGAATATCAAAATCTTAGTTTACAAAGCAACCTGGCATACGAAGAGAAACTAGTGAAAATCCTCGACCGAAAAATCAAGCAACCTCGGAATAAAGAAGTTATATTATTGAAGATTCAATGGCGCAGACGAGGATAAGAAGTAACATGGGAATTGGAAGATGCTATCAAAGCCAAATATCCAGAATTATTTGCAGGTCAGTAATTAGTAATTGTTACCACTAGTTGAATTTGGAGGACCAAGTTCTTTTCTTAGTGGGGGAGGAAGTGTAACACCTCAATTTTATATATGAGATTAAATAAATCTAGAGAAATTTTGTTTAATCAATTTTAATGTTACATGTTAACAATAGACTTGATTAAGTGTATTTCATGATATCATTACCCAAACCTATTATTAAAAGTAAACTCACATAAATTTATAGAATGTTCTAGCCAAGGTAAATCTGAAATACCAACTCAAATACATAATAATTGTATTAACTAGAAGGGATTAAACAAATTATATTTTATTTGCATATATATATATATGATTACTGCGTAATCGCTTTCACTGTTCACCTATGTAACATGGGTTACATATGCATCTTTATACGTGTTACCCCATGGTAAGATCTTTGCAACGTGGGTAAAATTGGCGAGCGATGGAAATCAACATGATCTCCATCGTCTAAGTGCCCTATAAAAATCCTCCATAAGCAGGTAATGAGAAAAGTAGCCAAGTCCCCACATTATCCTATCACTAGTGGCAGATCTAGAGCATACCTAGTGGGTCCTAGAATCTCACTGAATTTTTAAAATCTTATTAGGGAGTTTAAAATTTTTCATTAAACTGATTTGGTTGGAATTGTTTTTAAAGGGAGTGACCCCGCTGATTAATAGAGTGATCTCACTAAATAAAATTTCTGCATCCGTCATTGTTTGTCACTTCCCCAACATCACCCTTTCATCATCCAAGGAAATTTAATCATAAGGAGTTAATTGTCCTCGAGCCTAACACACCACTAAACGTCCATAGCTTAAACTCACTCATCCATTTATCCCATGGCTATGTGCAGTCGCCAACTCTTTCGGAGCTAGTCGATTACCAACCCTATTCTCTGAAAGTACTCTGACTAGCGGCTAAGTCCAAGAGTGCTCCCCACTGAGTTAATCGATTATGGTAATAAAAGCATGCTTCCAAAGAAAGTTATGTTTCTCAAATTTAAGGTTAAATAGCCAGAGTTAAAAGATTAGAGAGACTAGAAAGTAAAAAAAGCCCATGTCAACAACTCATTTATTTTTCCCTTGGGCATAACACCTGTTAGTGTCTTCTACTGTATAAGATCAGGGTGGCCAAGAGATCCACACACTATTTTACCTCAATTTGAGGATATGGAACTATAGTTGGACGTACTGTATCATATCTGTGCGGTACACCCGTACTATATGTGTCTGAAAGAATTCAATTTTCAAACACGGACAACACATCTATTGTTCTTTTCTTCTTCTTCATTTTTTATAACAATTTAGAGTTTTTTTGGACAAATAAAATCGACACAATACCGTACTTGTGGTACCGTTCTGTGCCATGGAAAAAATGGTTCGGCCAGTTTTTATGAACCTTGCATGAAACACAAAAAATAAGGTGTAGATCATGCATGACTTAAGTGGCACTCCTAGATTAAGAGGGGTAGAAGAAACAACTTCAATACTAATTGGATCACAAAATAGAGTTTACTAGGAGGAAATTCTTCAGTTTAATTATGAACCTTCTTTCGAGATAGATCATAAGATAGAGGGGGGTAATGTAACAGCTCTCAATTTTTAAATTGAAATAAATAGATTAAATTAAAATAAATATGAATTAATTAAAACTCATTAAGCAAAAAATAGGTGATGGGCTTTAACAAATGGTTCATACATGAGTTATTGGGCCACAAAGCAAAAGTCTAATGATGGATTAGAGATAAATAGGCCAAAATTTGTAACTAAATTATTAATAAATTAAAAGGGTCAAGTTAATCAATATTATGACTCATAAATATCCTAAATAGAGTCCTAACACTACCCCAACTTGTTAACCACAGAATTAGAGCCCAACCCAAGCCAATAGAAGGGATAAATGCTAGGAAAAGGCTAGATAAATGTGAAATTTTGGAGTTGGAGGAAGAGTTAGAGTTTTAGAAGACCTCTTCAACCCTAAACATACAAATACACCCTAATCTCATCCTTGGCCGACCCTATTGATCTTCTGGAGCTTGGAGGACGAGGAAGGGAGGCTTTTGGACGAAAAAATTGTGGAGAAAGAGGCTTGGAAGTCATGTTCTTAGCACTCATACCCTAGAAACTCAAAGGTAGGCAATCTCTCAAGCAAAAGTTAATTACTCGACCTTAGATAGTCCATGATCCTAGCTACAAAAGCCCCATGTTTTTTCTAATTTTTATCACACCATTTATGAGTATTTCATGCCCAAAGATCCATTGAGAACATGTACTCGACCCTTCATGTTCCCTTCCAATCCATGTCTACATTTTATCTCGTGATGTGAGATTTTTACTATAGATTGTACTCGATGTCCTGAATCCATTGACACCATTTTTGTGATGCCTTGAAATTTTGCTCATAAATTTTAATTTCAATTGTTATCTATTTTATTGTGTATTTTAAAATTTTCAGTGAAAATGTGTGTATATTTAAGTTTTCTTGCAAAAGGAATGGCCTGTTCTCGGGCAGGATGATGGTTGTGTCGACCTGTGTTGCTGACGGCAACATCGATTGCGGTCAACAGCAGGTTAACGGCAACATCTCTGCCGTCAACTTTAGATAAACGTCCATATCGATTGACGTCAACATTGGGTTGACGGCATTAAGCTTGCCGACAACTTCTTCCAGTGTAGACAGCAAAATTTTTGCACATTCCAGCTCTAGTGGAGTTATGGTAAGGGCGAAAAACTTAGGAAACGTTCGGGGTTATGTATCCTACCCTCTCTGAACTGAGTATGGGAGACCAATCCTTTTATAAAGGGGTGGTCTAACCTTCATAGCCCGTTTTAGAGTCTCTCCAAGCCTCAAAAGGATAGAAGAAGGGGAAATCTGGTGATTTGATCTTAGTGGAGGTCAAGATCAAGCATCCACGAGTTAGGAGGTTGTGTCTTTGAAGGTTGAAGGTGTCTCCAACGTGCTCGGGTCATAGGAGATCATCATTTTACTTCGGAAGGAGAACCGTCTTGGTAGGCCAAGGCGGGCTTCATCAGCTAAATCCGTAGATCTTTTGGTGTTTCAGAGGCAACTAACCAAGGGATCGGATTCACAACCATAGATTCTACCTTTTTATAATTTTTTCATGATTTTAGAAATTAAAATAACAATCAGATTTGGGGTTTCTGTGAGTTCCAGAAGGGTTCTATTTTCTGTCAGGCTAACGTCAACCTTGACTGCCATCAAAGATGAACTAAATGTCAACCCCCTTGCCGTCAATTGAACTTAACGGCAGCAATGTTGCTGTCAAGTTCTTCTATCTACCATTTTCACCTATTTTTTACTTCTGTATTTATATCTCTATGCTCAGACTTCGAAAGGATTTTATGTGAGATGTGTAGGGTTAAATAGGTTAACTTTTTACCATACTGCAATTTGGGTTATTTTCCGCAATCACCATGATTTTAGAGAAATTTCTGAATTCTGTAAATAAGAATAGATTTAAGAAGTATACTTAAAGCATGTTCATGATAAAATTTTGATTTCTATGTAGAAATGCATTTCAAGGTTATGTTCATGCTGTGATGGACCTATAATTAGAATCTAACTATTTCTGTAATGTCCATGACTGAAATACAAAAATTAATAGCATTGTTTTAATTTTAATTATAAATAGTTTTTGGATTCCTAAAATTGTGATATTTTGAATAGTGGATTGTATTAGTATGGTATGCGCTCAGTAAAAATATTGGACCTGGATGATAGACGATTTTAGTGTAATGAATACTTTTCCATTTATATCACTGATTAGATTAATATGGAAATTTTTATATATGTCAGAAAATCATGAAAAGTTACTGGTTTGATCCATGACAATAGGAACACGTTCTGACCAAAGTTTGTGAATTTATGAAGTCTATAACTATTTTTAGTTTGTTATCATCATGAGAAATGTGTTCTATTAAATGGATTTGTGGGAAATTCCCAGAAATTTCAGCATGCAATCAATCTGAAATAAGCCTCCATTATGATCTGAATATGTGTATATATTTTGGGCAGCATGCTATGTTGCATTTGAATCTGGAAAATTTGTATATGATTCTATATTTGGTCAATAAGACACTGCCACCTTAGAAGTAATTTGAAACATGACCATAGTAATGCCCCTATGGAAATGTTCAATATGTTATATATATTCCGAAGGGCATGGGAAGAAATCCTAGAGGTAGACAAGTACCACTGGTAATGGTGGAGAGGACTTGCTCCGGTTCTGCACAGTAACCAAGAGTCTATCACTGTCTGCCTAGGTGATGAGTGTATGTTCATATGTCTATTTGACTTCTAATGGGTGGTTTGGGCTGTATCTTGGCAAATTTGTACATATGTATATGTTTTACAAAATGTTTGTTTTCAGCCTTGGAATAATTATATGTAATACCTGTCTTATTTCCATTTGGTTGAATGTTTAGTAGTCATGCTCACTTATGCAAATTCTTGAAATCATGTATGTTGATACTTGAAATTATGTCATAATGATCAGATCTAAAATCACTTTGCAAAAATAGACATTATGATGTTAGTACAATGTCTTAAACTCATGCCTTATGCAAGTAGCATTTGTACATACTTTTGACTTAAGACATGCTTAGTAAATGATTACCTTACAAGTAGTATGATTTCTGAAATCTATATGCAATAACATGATTTGAAACTATTATATATGTTAGATTGGTAGTCCATTTTTGGGTTGCTTGCTGAGTCTTCATTGTAGACTCATACTTGCTTAACATTTTAGGTGAGACGGCGGATCCCGAGGCTTTAGTAGCAGGATCAGATTCGGAGCGTGAGGATTAGATTTGTGTGTTGAGTGACATTTGTATGTGAGGAATTACTTATGTTATGAAACTTGTATTTAAACTACTTAGCTATTGTGGACTTCTTTTGTGGACTATGGACTTGGATATTAAAGTTGATGAGTTGTTCTTAATTTTTGCTGCATTAGTATTTATTTGTGAATGAATCAACCTGCATTTGATATATGTTGGGGTGTGTTCCCCATGTAGCATGTCACTTGGACTCGATGAGAGTTGGTAAAATTGGACCGGGCCTAAGTGGGGTGTTACAGAGATGGTATCAGAGCCTTAGTAGGTTGAGGATATTCATGAGTAAACGTCAGCTTAAATGATCCATGTTCCTAAGTCTAATAAAAAGTAGTAGATATTTAGAGTTATAGAAATTAACTAGCTTGTTGTTTTGCTAGGTCATGGCTAGTCGTGGATGTCGTGCTAATGTCCCTACTCGTGGGGAGGAGCAGAGGGAGAATGTTAATGAGGAGCAGTAGGCCCTAGCACCTCAGGGACCACTTGTAGCACCTCCTCCACCATTGATAGATTATGGAACTTTCATGCAAGGGTTAGTTCAGGCTATGCAGACTCAGGCCCAGACCCAGGCAGCATTGCAGGCCCAAGTGCAAGCTCAGGTTAGGTGTAGCTTTAATTGTTGGCTATGGTTCTCTTTAGTATACTTATCTCATGTTGATCCTTGTCATTTCAGGCTCAGGCTCCACCCGCAGTGCATCTAGGGCAAAGAGGCCCATCTGCAATGGAGAGGTTCAGCAGGATGTCTCCACCCTCTTTTAAGGGGGAGAGCCAACCGTTGTTGGCCGAGAGTTGGCTAAGGGAAACTGAGAAGATTTTTAGAGCCATTCGTTGTGCTGAGGAAGATAAAGTTAGTTTGGTAACCTATATGTTGCAGGTAACTATAAGGCAATATTTACTTATGAAGCATTATAGTGTGGTTGGTTATGCCTAATGTAGATGTGCTCTTTTCAAGAGAGGGTTGATGTATGGTGGTCATCCATACTATGCACCAGGTTTGAGGATGGAGTCCAGGAGATGACTTGGGATAAATTTACTCACATGTTCAAGGCTAAGTTCATTCCTGAGCATGTGCAAGATAAGATAGAACAGGAATTTCTATCTTTGACCCAGGGATCCATGAGTGTGCTGGAATATGAAGCTAGATTTGTAGAGCTATCAAAGTATGCACCTTATATTGTGGCTAATAAGAAAAGGAAGGTGAAGAAGTTTGTGATGGGGCTCAGACCATCATTGCGTACCAGACTTGTGGCCTTTGATCATCATAGCATGGAGGAAGCATTTAGCGCGGCATGCAGGCAGGAAAGTGAGATGGAGCAGTACCTTGAGGAGAAGAAGGCTATCTCGAAGAGGCCAGCATCACCATTTCTGAGAGAAGACAAAATAAAGAAGGCAGTCTATGTACCTCAACAGGTACCTGATTATGAGAAGAGGGCACCTCAGCAAAGAAGATTTTAGGAAGAAGACAAGCCCTTGTGTACTCACTGCGGTAGAAGGCACGGAGGGTAGGTACATTGGTTGAGTGCAGGAAGATGTCTTCATTGTGGTCACAAGGACCATAAGATAAAGGATTGCCCAAAGATGGCGCAGCAGATAGCAGCAGTGGTGCCAGAAGCAGCAAAACCAGCAAGAAGACCCCAGGCGCAAGCCCGAGTGTATGCATTAGCCAAAGAAGATGCAGAGCATGTGACTAAAGGTACAGTTCCTATTATGGGTATTAATGCTAGAGTTCTTTTTTATACTGGTGCCACATATACATTTGTGTCTAAGAAGTTTGCAAAGGTGTTACTTAAAGAGTCGGATGCAGAATCTATTGATTTGGATATTCCCTTATCTGTGCATACACCAGCAGGAGCTATGATCACTAAGAAGTGTTTTCCCTCATTGTATGTGTGCATAGAAGAGCGAGATTTGGCAGGGTGCTTTTATCTATTAAATATGAAAGACTATGATGCCATTATAGGTCTAGATTGGCTGGAAGAGCACTATGCTCTATTAGATTGTCAGAAGAAGAAAATCATTTTTCGTATTCCATGTGAGGATGAGTTTTCACATCCCTTACTCAAGAACATGGATGGAAAGTTTGTGGTGTCAGCATTAAAGGCAGCCAAGATGTTGAACAAAGGTTGCAGTGCGTACTTGGCTAGTGTGGTTGTGTCTAAAGACACTAAAACCCCACATATTGAAGAGATTGAGGTTGTTCATGATTATGCGGACATTTTTCCCGAGGATCTTTCTAGTTTGCCGTCAGAAAGAGAGATTGAGTTCACTACAGAGTTGATGTCAGGTACAACTTCTATTTCCAAGGCACCTTATCGTATGGCACCAGAAGAACTGGCAGAGCTCATAAGGCAGTTGCAAGACTTGTTGGACAAGGGTTTCATTCGTCCAAGTTCTTCGTCATGGGGAGCTCCAGTCCTCTTTGTTAAGAAGGAAGATGGTTCTATGAGGCTTTGCATTGATTATCGAAAGCTTAATCAGTAACAATCAAGAACAGGTATCCCTTACCCCGTATTGATGACCTATTTGATCAGTTGCAGGGAGCTTCGGTATTTTCAAAGATAGATCTTCCTTCGGGTTACCACCAACTCCAAATAAAGGCCGACGACACATCTAAGATGGCTTTTTGGACGCGGTATGGTCATTATGAGTTCCTGGTATTGCCTTTTGGCCTGACGATGCGCCGGCAACATTTAGGATTTGATGAATTGAGTCTTTAGGCCATATCTGGATAGTTTTGTAGTGGTCTTCATAGATGATGTTTTGATATATTCTTCTGATGAAGCGTCTCACCGTGAGCATTTAAAGGTTGTGCTAGAGGTTTTGAGTGAAAACAAATTGTTTGCCAAGCTTAGTAAGTGTGACTTTTGGATGAAGGAAGTTCATTTCCTTGGTCATGTGATTTCGGGAGATGGTATAGTTGTGGATCCATCTAAGGTGAAGGCAGTGTTAGAATGGGAGACTCCAAGATCACCATCTGAAATACAGAGTTTCTTGGGATTAGTTGGTTACTACCGCTACTTTATAAAGAGCTTTGCATCCATTGTGGCACTGTTAACCAAGCTAACAAGGAAGGGAGTTAAGTTTGTATGGTCTGAGGAATGCGAACAGATCATCAGAGAGTTGAGAAGTAGGTTGACGTCTGCCCCTGCGTTAGTTCTACCTAGCGGGCTAGATGGTTTCACGATCTACACAGATGCTTCTCACATTGGTCTCGATTGTGTGCTTATGCAGGAAGGGAAAGTAGTTGCCTATGTATCTCGGCAATTAAAGAAGCATGAGCGTAACTACTCGACCCATGATTTGGATTTGGCAGCAGTGGTTCATGCTTTAAAGATATGGCGACACTATCTTTATGGTGTTAAGTTTGAGGTATTCACTGATCATCAAAGTCTCAAGTACTTATTCTCGCAGAAAAAGCTGAATCTAAGGCAAAGGAGATGGATTGAATTCTTAAAGGATTATGATTTTGAGCTGCAATATCACCCAGGCAAGGCTAATGTGGTAGCCGATGCGCTAAGCAGGAAGACGACTGCAATGCAGAAGGATTGGAAATTAATGGAGTATGCGGCTTGTGCTTTAGTAGAGGTTGAATCACAATTGTGCTAGGCTTTTGCGGCTCAATTGTCTATTAGGTCTACTATACTAGAAAGTGTGGTGGATGGTCAGAAGGATGATCCTAGGTTACAGGAAATGATTGGGAAGACAGGCATTGCTCGTAATGAGGAGGGTGTTATCCGATTTTAGCGTAGAGTATGTGTGCCAAACATTGCTGATGTTAGGAAGTAGATTTTGGAAGAGGCTCATAGATCCAAGTTTACAATACATCCAGGTAGTGGTAAAATGTATCAAGATGTGAAACGGACTTTTTGGTGGCAAGGTATGAAAAGAGATGTGGCTGACTTTGTGGCTAGATGCTTGACATGTCAACAAGTGAAGGCAGAATGGCAGAGGCCATCAAGACTGATGCACAAGACTGATATTCCGTTATGGAAATGGGAAGAAGTCACTATGGATTTTGTCTCAGGTTTGCCCAGATCTTATA
Source organism: Colocasia esculenta (assembly GCA_014218235.1). Lineage (NCBI taxonomy): Eukaryota > Viridiplantae > Streptophyta > Magnoliopsida > Alismatales > Araceae > Colocasia > Colocasia esculenta. The sequence goes on along the minus strand of CM024761.1, from coordinate 105,851,629 downwards.
AGGACAATGACTCTATTTGGGTAATTGTGGATAGATTCTCCAAGACCGCTCATTTCTTGCCTATGGAAAAGAAGCAGTCTGTTGAGAGTTTAACCAAGCTTTATGTGGACAGTATTGTTAGATTGCATGGGGTTGCAAAATCTATCATTTCGGATAGAGAACCAAGGTTTACTTCAAGGTTATGGAAAGGGTTGCAGATTGCTCTCGGTTCACAAGTGAAACTTAGCTTAGCATTTCACCCACAAACGAATGGATAGTCCGAAAGGACAATCCAAACTCTTGAAGACATGTTGAGAGTGTGTGCTCTTGTGACGGCCCTCATTATACCGGTACGGTTATACCAACCCACGTCGGTATAGCGAGCGTTGCCATAGTGGGACATTTACCCAACAATACATTCAGCTGAGATACACGTGAATATAAGAACAGAGTAGCGGAAGTAAAAAGAACTACTGTCTTCATTCATTCATCATCCACATTTAGCATACATGAAATTGCAATAACATTAAAGAACTTAAAAGTTCACATAATTTAAATTGCTGAAAATTTAATACATAGATGTCCACCATTATACATTCTTTCCATGATAACGCTAATACAACGTTCAATTTACATACTATGAAACGCAAAAGTCACAAAGTACTCCAAAGACTAATCTCCGCGCTCGGAGTCCGTCTCCACCGTCTCCTCCAACGGTGCCACGTCACCAACTACACCTGTACGCCGAAGCAAGTAGTGAGTCTAAAGACTCAGCAAGTAACACCACTCATACCATACACGTACATGTCATAGTAGGCTCTACACACACCATTGCAAAAACTCAACATGTATCATGCTTAACGTTTGAAATGCATAACCAACCATGATAATTCTATAAGTAAACACATGATGCATGCTTTCAGATTTCCTTATCAAGATAAATTCCTAACACGTGTTCTCTAATCATTCCTACTCAAGAAATTCTACTTTGCATTTTAACTAAAACATGAAAGCACTTAGCATGATTATCCTACGTACATGAAACAAAACACACCTAGCATGGAATCTACACATTCTTGTGCATGTACACGAACATGCTACATACTTTAACTTGCTGGTTTTCACATGATTTAGCAACCATAACCCTACACATGAGAGCTACAATGTTATTTAAAATACAACATGTGAACCACCAAACATGGAACTTTGTGCACATACTTGTTAATTGTCCCTAGCATGGATTCTAGGCATTTTACACATATAAACATGATCCTAACATAATGAAGCTACTGATGTAACATAGTTTCAGATTTGTCACAACATGGATTACAATATCATATCCTCACATTTTGGTCTCACATTTTCTTTACACAAATTTCCAATTCACATAAATTGCACTTTACACATACACATTACACATTGTTCACTTTCACATTAACACATGAACACATGCATATTTACACATTCACATTTACACTTTCACATTTAGTGTCGTGACACATAGTCCAAACCACCAAAGAAGGACACAACACATCACATCACATAGATGCCATCTAGGCAATACAATGGCGACTCTTGGACTGCGCAGACCGGGAGAACAAGTCTTCACCCTAACCAGTGGTACTTGTCCACCTCCAGGATTTCCCCCTAATGCCCTTAGGGTCACTTACACATTGAACCTTCTCAGGGGGACTTTTCCCTGATACGGTTCCACTGCCCTCTACGGAAGCAGTGTCACATTTGGCATAATTTTCACATTACACATTTTTACCGATTTTACACATGTCACTCTCATTCTATTCACTTTCTCTCTCACATTCACATTTCTCTATTTTTCCTAACATGACACTACAGATTTCAAAATCTACATTCAGGTAAATATCACCGATCAGGTCGGATTACACCTAAATCGAATTGTTTCACATTGGCATGCATAAATTCACATTTACATGGAAAATTCATATTACATTAAATACTGGTCCAAATGACCTGAAACTTTAACCACATGTTAATTTTGGGTTTAGGATTCCTCATGCAAATTTTTACATTTTTCTGAACTAAAACGAAATTTCATAAATTCGAACATCCATTTCTCATGCCATCCACCATTCAACTTAACATGGAATTGTACACAAATCACCATCTTAGCAGCTTACTGTCTAAACCCTAGCATGCATGGAAATACAGAATTCATTCCCGAATTTATTGGACAATCCATTAATTTATGGAAGATTTATCAAGACCTAGCATGATCTCTATTTTTCCTAAACAACATTTGCAATAATTCACACAAGCATGGGAATAATCTCAGAAATTTAGAACAGGGACTGAACCTCACATGCATAATCCTCACAAATTAGGGCATTTAGACTTGTCCTAAATCATGCAAACATGGTTTAACAAGATTAAAACTCATCACACATGTATCTTCATGAAATAATTAAGTCCTATCATTCGTGATAATCCATCCACACCACATCCATCACATCAACAATATACATAGCATATAAATGATTTACAGTATATCCTCATCGTGAAACATATCGAAAATAGTCGTATAGAAGGGCAGAACAGCTTGCTGTTCTGCTCAGATGAACTTGGCGGCAAGCTATGGCCGTTAATTTCATGTTAGCGGCATCATCGATGGACGCTAAGCATGATCTTAGCGGCAATGGGTATTGCCGTTAATGTCAGGTCTGTGCAGAACACAGACCCGAGCTCCAAAGATGGGGTGAATTTGGGGGTCTAGGACACGAGGGAAAATACATAAAATTTGTAAAACCAACCTAGACACATACAGGGACGTTATGGGTAGGGTACTTGCCTTTTAGGTACACTCTAAAGGGATCAAAACTTGGTGAAGCTCTCCTTGGGCTGTCCCAAGAAGCCTCCAAAACGCCACTCCTCCGGGTTCTTGGTCGATGCAGGTGCTCAGCCAGTGGTGGGGAAGCCTTCTCCTTGGTTCCCTCTAGCCTCCAGTTGCAGTAGAATGCCGGATGAAGCCTTGGATCGCCGGATTGGAGCCTCCAAAGTCCAGTCTTTGCACAGCTCCGAGCTAGGGTTTTCTCTCCTCTTCCTCTCTTGTAAAAAGGCAAGGAGAAGGGTTGGGGGAGCAAATTTCGGGTTTAGATATATGGGAGAGGCTTCTCCTGACCCGAAATGCTGATGTGAACCCCATTCAAGCCGTTGGAGACAGCTCCCCAATGGTTGGGGTAGCTTGTTCCCGGAATTTCGGGCTCTACAACGCATGCAGGTCAGAGAAGTTGGCGTCCACATCGTTGGACGCTGGGATTAGTGTTGGTGTCCATAGGGTGGACGCTGACACCACATCAACGTCATGTTATTGACGCCAATATGGCCTTCGGCCAGAAGTCTAAAACATGCAGAAACCCATGCACATCATGTATATTTACATGTAATATCTATATAGTTTTGTGCACACACTACCATCAAGCATTACATACATTATTTATACCTAAGCTATACACATACACACATAAGTATACCACTAATACATACGTAGATACATACATACGTACATATACGACACGAATTATTTACATGCAATAATGCAGCAAAATTCGAGGGCCTTACAGCTCTGGATTGAAAGGGTGATTGGAAAAGGCATTTACCTCTTGTGGAGTTTGTCTATAATAATAGTTTTCATGCAAGCATAGGTATGGCTCCATTTGAGGCTTTGTATGGCATGCCTTGTAGATCTCCTTTGTGTTGGGAGGAGGCTGGTGATAGGCAACTGGTTGGACCTAAAATTGTGCAAAAAATATCTAGTAAATTTCAACTAATTCAGCAAAGATTAAAGGCAACCCAGGACCGGTAGAAAAGTTATGTAGATAATAGAAGGATGTAGAGTTTGAAGTGGGAGAACATGTTTTCCTTAAGGTTTTTCCAACAAAGGGGGTAATTAGATTTGGTCGGCGTGGGAAGTTGAACACAAGGTTCATTGGACCATTTGAGATCTTGAAAAAGGTTGGAAATGTGGCTTACCAATTGGCATTACCACCATCTATGGCAAACATCCATCCCGTATTTCACATTTCTATGCTAAGGAAGTATGTACGGGATCCATCTCATGTTCTTAATTAAGAGCCGGTGAATTTGCAGCAAGATTTATCCTTTGAGGAGCAGCCCATAAAGATTTTAGACCGTAAGGTTCAACATTTGAGGTCCAAGAGAATTCCCTTAGTGAAGGTCTTGTGGAGGAATTTTGCACAAGAAGAGGCAACTTGGGAGTTGGAAGAATGAATGAAGATGAAGTATCCACATATTTTCAATGAGTTTTCATAGATTCAATCTTCAAGGACGAAAATTATTTTAAGGGGGAGAGAGTGTGATGCCTTGAAATTTTGCTCATAAATTTTAATTTCAATTGTTATTTGTTTTATTGTGTATTTTAAAAAATCCTATGAAAATGTGTGTATATTTAAGTTTTACTGCAGAAGGAATGGCCTGTTCTCGGGCAGGATGATGGCTATGTCAACATGTGTTGTTGAGGACAACATCAATTGCCGTCAACAACAGGTTAATGGCAACATCCCTGCCGTCAACTTTAGATAAACGTCCATATCGATTGACGTCAACTTTGGGTCGATGGCATTAAGCTTGCCATCAACTTTTTCCGGTGCAGATAGCAAAATTTTCGCAGTCCAGCTCTAGTGGAGTTATGGTAAGGGCGAAAACTTAGGAAACGTTCGGGGTTATGTCTCCTACCCTCTCTGAACCGAGTATGGGAGACCAATCCTTTTATAAATGGGTGGTCTAACCTTCTTAGCCTGTTTTAGAGTCTCTACAGGCCTCAAGAGGATAAAAGAAGGGGAAATCTGGCATTTTGATCTTCGTGGAGGTCAAGATCAAGCATCCACGAGTTAGGAGGTTGTGCCTTTGAAGGTTGAAGGTGTCTCCAACGTGCTCGGGTCATAGGAGATCCTCTGATTGGGGATTTTACCTCAGAAGGAGAACCATCTTGGTTGGCCAATGTGGGCTTCATCAGCTAAATATGTAGATCTTTTGGTGTTTTAGAGGTGAGTAACCTAGGGATCGGGTTCCCAACCATAGATTCTACCTTTTTATATTTTTTCATGATTTTAGAAATTAAAATAACAATCTGATTTGGGGTTTATGTGAGTTCCGGAAGGGTTCTGTTTTCTGTCAGCCTAACGTCAACCTTGACTGCCATCAAGGATGAACTAAACGTCAACCCCCTTGTCGTCAATTGAACTTAACGGCAGCAATGTTGCCGTCAAGTTCTTCTATCTACCATTTTCACCTGTTTTTACTTCTGTATTTATATCTCTATGCTCAGACTTCAAAAGGATTTTATGTGAGATGTGTAGGGTTAAGTAGGTTAACGTTTTACCATATTGCAATTTGGGTTATTTTCTGCAGTCACCATGATTTTAGGGAAATTACTGAATTTTGTAAATAAGAATAGATTTAAGATGAAATTTTATACTTAAAGCATGTTCGTGATAAAATTTTGATTTCTATGTAGAAATACATTTCATCATGCTATGATGGACCTATAATCAGAATCTAACTATTTCTGTAATTTCCATGACTGAAATACAAAAACTAGTAGCATTGTTTTAATTTTATAAATAGTTTTTTGATTCCTAAAATCATGATATTTTGAATAATGGATTGTATTAGTATGGTATGCTCTCAGTAAAAATATTAGACCTAGATGATAGATGTTTTAGTGTAATGAATATTTCTCCATTTATATCACTGATTAGATTAATACGGAAATTTGTATATATGTCAGAAAATCATGAAACGCTACTGGTTTGATCCATGACATCAGAGACACGTTTTGACCAAATTTTACAAATTTATGATGTTTGTAACTATTTTTAGTCTGTTATCATCATGAGAAATATGTTTTATTAAATGGATTTGTGGGAAATTCTCAGAAATTTCAGCATGTAAACAATCTAAAATAAGTCTCTGTTATGATCTGAATATGTGTATATGTTTTAGGCAGCATTCTATGTTGCATTTGAATCTAGAAAATTTGTATATGATTCTATATTTGGCCAATAAGACACTGCCACCTTAGAAATAATTTGGAACAGGACCATAGTAATGCCCCTATGGAAATGTTCAATATGTTATATATGTTTTCGAGGGCATGGGAAGAAATTCTGAAGGTGGACAGTACCACTGGTAATTGTGGGGAGGACTTCCCCCGGTTATGCGCAGTAACCAAGACTATCACTGTCTGCCTAGGTGATGAGTGTATGTTCATATGTCTATTTGACTTCTAATGGGTGGTTTGGGCTGTGTCTTGGAAAATTTGTACATATGTATATGTTTTGCAAAATGTTTGTTTTCAGTCTTAGAATAATTATATGTAATACTTGTCTTATTTAGTAGTCATGCTCACTTATGCAAATTCTTGAAATCATGTTTGCCATATACACCATGTTGATACTTGAAATTTTGTCATAATGATCAGATCTGAAATCACTTTACAAAAATAGACATTATGATGTTAGTATAATGTCTTAAACTCATGCCTTATGCAAGTAGGATTTGTACATACTTTTGACTTAAGACATGTTTAGTAAATGATTGCCTTACAAGTAGTATGATTGCTGAAATATATATGCAATAACATGATTTGAAACTATTATATATGTTAGATTGGTAGTCCATTTTTGGGTTGCTTGCTGAGTCTTCATTGTAGACTCATACTTACTTAACATTTCAGGTGAGACGGCAAATCCCGAGGCTTTAGTAGCGGGATCGGATTCAGAGCGTGAGGATTAGATTTGTGTGTTGAGTGACATTTGTATGTGAGGAATTACTTATGTTATGAACCTTGTATTTAAACTACTTAGCTATTGTGGACTTCTTTTGTGGACTATGGACTTGGATATTAAAGTTGATGAGTTGTTCTTTATTTATGTTGCATTAATATTTAGTTGTGAATGAATCAACCTGCATTTGATATATGTTGGGGTGTGTTCCCCATGTAGCACGTCACTTGGACTCGATGAGAGTTGGTAAAATTGGACCGGGCCTAAGTGGGGTGTTACAATTTTCCCCAAATTCTATCATGTATGTTGTACGAATTCGTTAATCCATGTCCACTGTGTCAGATTTTTGGTTCATCGTGAAGTAACCTGTTCATAGCATGTTGATACCATGTTAATAATCCAATTACTCTTTACTTACTGTACTTCTATAAGTCTAGTTTCGTTTAAAACTAATTTCGTGATTTTACATCAAGTATCCGATTTGACTTTAAATTTGTATAAGCCCTGTGTCTAGCCCTTGGAGGACTGGACCACAATCCAAGGAGCTCTACTTCTCTATTTGGGTTCATGCAAGATCCCTGAGAATGCGACAGCCTGATCGGTCGCGTTCTCATCCAGGTCGCAACACGGTATCGCATCGCGTTATTAACGCGACGGTACCATACGTCGCGCTTTTCCTATTCTGTTTTGATTGCCCTTAATGTGACCGTCCCGACAGACGCGAGGTTGTGGTCACCAATCGACACCCCCCTACCGATTGCCTTGAACGCGTCGTACCTGACCGTCACGACCATGTACTGATTGCCTTAAACGCGACCGGTCACCCCGTCGCCTTTCAGTTCCTCAATCGATTGCCTGTTTCGATTCTCTTGAATGCAACAGACCTAACTATCGCGATTTGAACGTGGCCAGTACCTACGTCTTGATTCACTGTGTATTTCAGAAATCCTAATCTTCAGTTTAATCTTGCTAATCCATGCTCTATAATCATGGTTTAACCTTTGTAATGATCTATGACGAATAGTAATGTCATGCTAATCAACTTTCATTAATATCCACATGAATTTCTTATTTAAAAGGCATGTTCACGACTCTAATATGCTATCTTTGATTCTCTCTCACATGCACACACAAAACTTGAATTTTTCCTGAGACCTTACAGAAACCACCTCAATAATATATTTGGTAATTAAGTGCAAATATTCATGTAAATTTTTCTATTATTTTAATGGACTTGTCTTCATTTTATTCGCTTGAATTGGTTACCATTATCGCGCCTCTTTGCCTTCGACACTCAAGGCAAGACAGGTAAATGTTTCTATACATACTTTCTTGACTTGGATGGACACTCCATTGGGAATACTCATAACTGGATTAGGTAATCCTTGTCAAGCCCACCGTAAGACTGATTGGATTTGGCAGATGTCCATTGCTGATGAGCAGGTTGTACCATCAATACAGATGATACCCTTAGGGATCAACTTGATCCAACGACCTTAAATTCTCTCTTACCTTGAGATCACGTCGGACCTCTAGACTATGTTCATAGCACGTCCAGTGGGCGGTTAGTGAATTCTATCAAACTTCTATCACCAATTATGCGTGTTGTGCAATTGTTACCATCGTCTGTTTAACGTTGTTTTACGTGCATTGATCTGTAGTTATCATCTATTTGCGTTCTCTCTATGCTCTCGTCTATTTTTCAATTACTCTCATCTATTCTTGGTACTCTATTTGGCCATCTATTGATTGTCTAAGATAACAAACATAATCAATGCCAAGCAACATTATAAAGGGCCCGACCTGGTCCTGGGAGGTTCGCCTGAAAAGTGCTAGTGCCTATGGGAGTTTAATGATCAGGATGTTCGGCATTACATCCAAATGCCAGACTATTTAGATTAATCGAAGACAATCAAATAAAGTGTTATACTCTCTTGATTGATGAAAGTCAATCAAAGTGCTAGCTTGACTTGCGTGCTATCGTGCTATTATACATGCTATCTCGTGATATGGTCAATCCTTTATCGTGCTAGTTGTGCTATATACTTTGAAAATTACTATTGTTCTTTGCTATCATGTGTCAGTTACTCTCTTGACTATACTTGATTGTTCTCTTTATTTATCCTACTATTCAAGACATTAATCATTTAAAGCATGCTTGTTTTCGAGATATTAAGTCCTACTAGGCGTTATCGCTCGTCCTGCGCTAGTTATTATATGTGTTTCAGGTGAGTCTGATGGGGAATACCACACGCATGAGGATGGGGACGAGCCAGCGCAAGAGTGACCCGACGTGTTGTCAATCAGTCATCTTAGTATTAGTTTGTTTGTTTGTTTTTATTTGAATAAAGTACTCTGGACCCATAATTTTGGCTCGGAATTGGAGAATGTAATAGAGACTAGTGGAATTATCAATAAAGTTGATTCTTTTGGTATTATTCCAATTTGTGCAATAGTTTGATGTCTATTTTTCGCTCTATACTATATATTTAACTGTAGCCCACTCTGATATTCCACATCAGGGTGTTACAATTTTGTGGTATCAAAGTCTAGGTTGTTCTTAAAGTTAGGTTGATCTAGGATGACCTACCTCGACTAAAGTCAATTATCCTACCTATGTGAGATATGGGTAGAACCATGGGTAACTAGTTAAAAATTAAATTCTCACACACACAAACTGATGATATTATAGCCTATTAACTAGCATACCCCTTTGTGAAGGGATTTGAACAATAGTGATGGCAACAGAGCGTGCACAACTGTGTGACATGCAACAGACTATTTAGGATCTGACTCGAGCTTTACTGCAAGCTACCCAAGGCGGCGGAAATCCCGGAGCTGGTGACCTACACAGAAACTTCCGGAGCATGAATCCACCACGTTTCAGTGGAACAACTGACCCTGATGAGGTAGAACATTGGTTAAAGGAGACTGAGCGCATCTTCTGTGTCATGCAATGCGCGGATGGTGACAAATTACAGCTTGCTACTTTCCAATTGGAAAGGGACGCCCATGCGTGGTGGGAGTCTGTGGAAACCACTAGGGTGGATGGAAAATTCACTTGGAATGAGTTCAAAGAGGAATTCAATTCTAAATATTTCTCTGAACAAGTTCAAGAAAGAAAGGCTGCTGAATTCGCTGCACTGAAATAGAGGAACCTCATGGTGGCAGAATATGAAGCTCAGTTCTCTCGGTTGGCATGATATACCAATCACCTTGTTAGCACCGAGAGGATGAAGGCGAAGAGGTTCCTCAATGGACTCAAACCTTCATATATCACTCAACTGAAACCACTCGACATTCAGACTTATGCTGATATGGTCAAGAGGATGTGACTGATTTCACGGATCGCATTAAGGGTAGAATTGTCAAGAAGGAACAAGCACCTAGTTCTTCTAGTAAACCAACCAACGGCAAGAAGTGGCTACTGAGCATCACTGATGGGCCAAGCCAAGAAAGGAAGCTCAAGATCTCTACCCCCTCTACTCCGAATAAGACCAATTGCAAGCATTGTGACAAGCCTAGTCACACTGTCGAAGAATGCTGTAGGAAAGCTGGCACATGTCTGCACTGTAGAAGTCATGAGCATCGCATTCCCGATTGCCCTATGTTGAAGGAAAATGATAAGTGTCCGGGTGGACAAAAGAGGCAAGGTAGACTTCAAGTCGTGCTGGAAACAGAAGCCACTGAAGATGGTGGAGTGGTTGAAGGTACATTGCAAGTCTTTTCTCAATTGGCATTTGTTTGTTTGATACTGGTGCAACACATTCGTTCATATCTCAAAACTCTACTGATACTCTGAGTATTAAACCTGCATCTATGGGTTTTGAAATTCCTATCACAACACCACCGGCAAAGAAAGCCAAACTGAACAAATATTTTTCATTAGCTGATGTGATGATCGGAGAACTCAATCTAATAGCCGACCTGGTATGTATGCCCATGGAAGGTTATGATGTTATATTAGGAGCCGACTGGTTGTCCACTTATGGGTCTAGTGTTGATTGTATAAGAGGGAAGATTACATTTAGTGAATTCCCTAAGCTATCTTTCATGGGACGTAGACACAAGAGACACTTGTCTCTAATCTCTGCCATTCGGACAGAAGACATGATTAGGAAAGGATGTGTGGCATTCTTTGCCGCTGTAGTAGTTTAAAAGAAAGTAATCAAGGTAGCAGACATACACATAGTGCAAGACTACTCTGACATTTTCCCCGAGGAGTTACCAGGAATTCCCCCTAAACGAGATATAAATTTCTCTATCGACTTGATCCCTAGAGCTACACCGGTGTCATGTCAACCTAATAGAATGTCTCATGTAGAGTTGAAAGAGTTGAAAGAGCAATTAATAGAGTTGTTGGAGAAAGGCTTCATCAGACCAAGTACTTCCCCTTGGGGAGCACCGGTTCTATTTGTCAAGAAGAATGACAGATCCATGAGACTATGCATCGACTATAGGCAGTTGAACTAGCTAACTATCTATAACACCCCATATAAGAATATGTTAAATGGATGAAATCAGTAGACTACCAACAACTTGGACTAGTCATTTTCATAACTCAAGTAGAAAAAGAGCTCTGAAGTTAAGCATGCTCAGTTGGGAGTAGTCCCAAGATGGATGACCTTCCTGAAAAGTCTACCAACTAGCACGATTGTTAGGTCAATTTACTGGTTGGGTCGTTACAAATGGTATCAGTGCTATGCCCAACCAGAAGTGCAGGAACTAAGTGTCATATAGGGCAAAGTGCTATGCTATGGGAGCCACCTCTTGAGGCCATAATGGCGCAAAGTGCTACATAGCGAGAGCCACCTCTTGAGCCTGTGGGGGCAGCCTCTAGAATCCTATTTGCCTGAGGTTTGACCGTGTTATATGTGAACAGCGACTAGGACGTCGCTTATAAAAGAGGGGTAGATTATAACACCCCATACAAGAATATGTTAAATGGATGAAATCAGTAGACTACCAACAACTCGGGCTAGTCATTTTCAAAACTCAAGCAGGAAAAGAACTTTGAAGTTAAGCGTGCTCAGTTGGGAGTAGTCCCAAGATAGGTGACCTTCTTAGGAATTCTACCAACTACCACAGTTGTTGGACCAGTTTTTCGGTTGGATCGTCACACTATTAAAAACAAGTACCCTTTGCCTCGCGTCAATGAGCTATTTGATCAAATATCTGGAGCCAAATATTTCTCCAAGATTGAACTTAGGTGTTGATATCATCAGATGAGAATCAAGGATGAAGATATTTATAAGATGGCTTTCAGGTATGGAAATTATGAATTTATCGTTATGGCTTTTGGTCTAACAGATGCTCATGTAGTTTTCATGCAAATGATGAACAGCATTTATCGGTCATACCTCGACAAATTCTTCGTGGTATTTATTGATGATATCCTTATATATTCCAAAACCAAAGAAGAGCATGATGAACATCTGAGGATCGCTATGCAGATCTTGCGCGACAACAAGCTCTATGCAAAATTGAGCAAGTGTGAGCTCTGGCTCGAAGAAGTTTCATTTTTAGGCCATGTCATATCCAAAGACGGTATAGCTATTGATCCTTCCAAAGTGAAAGTTGTACTCAATCAGAGGCAACTAACAAATGTGACCGAAGTTAGAAGTTTTCTTGGACTGGCGGGTTACTACAGACTGTTCATTAAAAACTTCTCGAAGATTGTTGTACCCCTTACTCACCTCACCAGTGTTGGATCTCTGATTTTGATGATAGCCAAATGTGATTCATTAATACTTTGAAATCATGCTTATCATGCTTACATTTTTATCTCACAATGTTTCCTTCACATTTACAGCTCAAAAGTACTCTGTGGTGTCGACACAGCTCAACTGTGTGTCGACACTAGTGCACTGTTCCAGCACAAAGACATCAGTAAGTACTCAGTGGTGTCGACACAGCTCAACTGTGTGTCGACACTAGTGCATTGTCCCAGAACAAAGTCATCAGTAATTACCCAGTGGTGTCGACACAATCTGGTTGTGTGTCGACACTAGTTCCAGACTCCAGGAGACAGTTTTTGTGATGACTGGGACAGGGTGTCGACACATAGGTAAGGTGTGTCGACACAGTCTGTCTAATTTTTCTTTCTCTTTTTGATGTAATTAACAGGGACACGTGGAAGCTTTTGGGAAAGGCTTTTTGGGCGGGAACTTCTATGCCCACAGATCCCAAGATATTTTGTGGACCCATGGAGCTATAAATACCCCTTATCCACTTGGCCTTAACAAGAAGTCGAGCCATATACTTCTGTTCTTCCAAGACTCCAGAGAATTCTGATCAATTTCTGAGGAAGACTTCAACCTGGCGAATTGCTCCCAGATCTGAAGGAACAAGAGGTCTGCATGCCTTAGACGATCCAATTGAAGGAGAATTTCGATCCATCTGAGTCTTCTTCCTGGAGCTGAAGCAGAAAAGCTGATCCCCATTCCTGAAGCAGAAACAGGGATCTTCGAACCAGTCCTCTTCAATTTGGAATTCAACTGCTCCGACTGGTTTCTCATTTCAATCTCATTCTATACTGTGTGTTTTTGTGAAAGTGGTGCAATCCTTGTGCCCAATTTCACGTGTGTGTGATTGAATCTGAGATTTCGGTATCTCAGAGTGTGTGTGTTTCTTTGTGACTTTTCTGAACTGGCAAGATAAGCCACAATTGTGTGTGTGTGGATGGTGGATGTAGGATACACTGTTGTGTAATCCGAACCACCCTAAATCTTTGTGTCATTGTGGTTTGCTTGTCTCTTGCGCTAGATGCTTGATAGGTTCGTCAAAATCTCATCATCTAGCTTGCCTAATTTGTTTAGAATTGCCATTAACACTCAGATTTCACACTCAATTAAGTTTCTCTAAGTTTCTGTTGAAGTGATTTTTAAAATTTGCATAAATCTATTCAACCCCCCCCCCCCTTCTAGATTTCTGGTAGCAGTTTTTTCCGCAACATTTCATTTGGTATCAGAGCGGGTTCTCATTACACTTTAAGTGTTTGATCTAACGATCAAGAGTTTTTTTGCTATGGAGAATGTTAGGGGATTTATTGCTGAAGGTCATTCAATCTCTAGACCTCCTTTTTTCGATGGATCTGACTATGCTTATTGGAAAAACAGGATGCAAGTATTCCTTAGAGCACAGAATTATGAGCTCTGGAAGATTGTTGACAAGGGACCAGATGAACTTCCTGAGGATGAAAGTTTATGGACCAAGGACCAGATCAACAAGTCCACACTCAGCTGGAGTGCCATGAATATGATGCAATGTGCCATTCATCCCAAGGAGTATTCCAGAGTGTCCTCATGTAAGACTGCCAAGGAGATGTGGGATAAACTCCAACTTATTTATGAGGGAACTTCTGAGGTAAGGGAGACCAAGGCAAGTATTCTAGTCTCAGAATATGAAATGTTTAGAATGAAGAGTGATGAAACTATTTCTGAGATGTTTGCTAGATTCATGCTTTTAGTAAATGGTCTTAGAGGTCTAGGAAAGGAATATTCAAATAGTGACCTTGTTAGGAAAGTCCTTAGATCACTTCCATCAGCTTGGCACACGAAGGCTACTGTAATTGAGGATTCCAAAAATCTGTCAACCATGCAATTGGATGAGTTAATAGGTTCTCTAATGACATATGAAATCAACTTGAAAAGAAATGCATCTTTGAACACATCTAAGAAACCTATTGCTCTAAAAGCTTCATCTAGCTTAAAATTGTTACTGATCAATCTGATGAAAATGATGATTCTTCTGATGAAGAGAATGATGAAGAACTAGCCTTATTGACAAGGCATTTCAAAAAGTTTTTGAGAAAGAAAGGAAAAGGTAAGCTCAAGCCCTTCATCAGAAAGGATGTTTCAAGGAAAAATGATTTCAATAAAAAATTGGAAACTACTAAAATGACTGACATTATTTGTTATGAATGCAGGAAACCAGGACACATGAGAGGAGAGTGTCCTGATCTAAAGAAGAAGCTGAAAAATCAGATATTCAAGAAGACAAGAGCAATGCTAGCTACATGGAGTGATGAGGATGAAGAAGACCAAGAAGAAGGTAGTTCAGATGAGGAAGAGGTGACATGTCTTATGGCAAGGCATGAAGAAAATACTGAGGTAAGTCCTTCCTTTGAGGATTTTACAACTGATGACTGGGAAGAAACCTATGTTGTGTTATTTGAAAAATTGTGTGAATTAAAACATGAAAATAAGGCATTGAAAAGAAAAGTGAACAGCATGGTGCAAAGTCCTCAAGAATCTGAGCAATTAAAAGTGTTGACTGATGAAATCAATAATCTAAAAAAGGAGAAAGAATGTGTGGATAAACAAATTGATGAAATCAAGGAGAGATGTCAATCAATTGAAAAAGAAAAACAGATCTTGATGAATGAAAATGAAAAACTCATAAATGAAAGAGAGGTGATACAAGAGGAACTAAAAACTATTAAAGAAGAACTGGATGACAAGAAAGAGACCTTGTTAAAACTTGTCAAAGGCAAGCAAAACCTAGATGCTATCTTAGGAATTCAAAAGAACAACATCAAACATGGTCTAGGTTATCAGCCTGAAAACAAAGAAAAAATTGGACAAACCTTGATAACTTCATTTGTTCAAGGTAGTACCTCTTGTAGCAACTTTGAAAAGAACATCAAAGAAAAACACAAACAAATCTAAAATCCAAAAACAAAACCCAAGTAAGACAAGAAAGAGTTCAAAGCAAAAATCAACAAAAATGGAAATCAAATGATAGATCAGATTTGTATCCAAAGAACAACAAAAGTTTCTCAGTTGGATATAATTTTCATACCAAAAGGAATAATATTTTCACACCACAAAGAGTCATGATGTGCACAATATGCAAGAAATCTGATCATACTGATGAAAAATGCAGATCAAGAATAAATTTGAAGAAAATAAAACAAATCTGGATTCCAAAACATCTTGCTGTTGAGCTGAAACAACTGATGGGACCCAAAGCAATTTGGGTACCAAAATTGTTTTTCTAAATCTGTTTTGCAGGAATGTCTTACAGCCCACAAGAAGGATAAGTGGTATCTTGATAGTGGCTGTTCAAGACATATGACTGGAGATAGAGGAAAATTTTCTACATTGATTGAAAAAGATGGTGGACAAGTAATTTTTGGAGGTAAGAACACAGGTAAAATCATTGGAACAGGAAAAATTGGTAAGACTCCTTCAAGCTCCATTGAGAATGTTTTACTTGTTGAAGGTCTTGATCATAATCTCTTGAGCATAAGTCAACTATGTGACAAAGGCCTTAAGGTAATTTTCAATTCTGAATCATGTGAAATTGTTGAAAAAGATAATGGAAAAATAAAATTTCTTGGCCAAAGAATAAATAATGTTTACTTGGTTGATTTGAATAGTCATCAACATGAAAATTTGTGTCTTGTTGCCAATCAGCATGATCTATTTCAACTGTGGCATAGAAGGTTAGGTCATGCTAGTGAAAATGTTCTGAATAAGTTGTTAAGAAATTCTCTTGTGAATGGTTTGCCAAAAATGAAGAAAAAGAAAATTGCAATTATATGTGCTTCATGTGCCCAAGGCAAACAAACCAGGAAATCTTTCAAATCAATTGCACCCTTAATCACCTCCAAACCCTTTGAATTGTTGCATATGGACTTATTTGGTCCAACTAGGACACTCAGTCTTAGTGGACATAGATTTGGATTTGTGATTGTGGATGATTTTTCTAGATTCACATGGGTGTACTTTCTATCTCACAAGAGTGACACATTAGAAAACTTCAAAGAATTTGTTGATAAAATTGAAAATGCAAAAATAAATAAAATCCATTCTATCCTTACTGATCATGGTGGAGAATTTGATAATAATTCATTTTTTTATTTTTGCAGGAATAAAGGAATTGAGCATAAGTTTGCTTCTCCAAGGACTCCTGAACAGAACGGAATTGTAGAAAGGAAGAATAGGACTCTAGTTGAAATGGCAAGAACCTTGTTGATTGAAAGTAAACTTCCAAGAAAATTCTGGGCAGAAGCTGTCAATACATCATGCTATATCCTCAACAGGGTAATGGTAAGACCAGTCCTTAAGAAAACTTCATATGAACTTCTGAAAGGTAAGAAACCCCACATTGCATATTTTAGAATCTTTGGATGTAAAGTTTTCATTCACAATAATGACAAAAATGATCTTGATAAATTTGAAAAGAAAAGTGAAGTAGGCATCTTTCTTGGATACTCTGAAAATTCAAGGTCATATAGAGTGTTTAACAATGAATCAAAAAATGTAGAGGAAACTCCTCATGTCATTTTTGATGAGAATATTGAAAAATCTACTGACCTTAATTTGTTCAGGAATCAAGAAGAAGATGCTGACATTCTTATGAGAGAAAAAGATCAAATTGTGGAAAATGAAGAAGCTGCTGAACCTGAAAGTGTGTCGACACCACAGGACACTGAGTCGACACCAGAGCAGGTAAGCACAGCAACAAGAGGTAACTTCAAATACTCTAAAGACCATCCACTTGAGAATGTTGTTGGAAATGTTCATGACAGAGTCCATACAAGATCTCATTTTAGAAATATCATTGAACAAGATCATATGGCTTTTATTTCTCAAATAGAACCCAAAAACATTGAAGAAGCACTAAAAGATGATTCTTGGATAGAAGCCATGCATGATGAACTGAACCAATTCAAAAGAAATAAAGTCTGGAGTCTAGTTCCTAAAAATCCTGAAAACTCAATAATTGGAACTAGATGGGTGTTTAGGAATAAATTGAATGAAGAAGGAAAAGTTGTCAGAAATAAAGCAAGACTGGTTGCTAAAGGATATAACCAAGAATTTGGAATTGATTTTGAGGAATCCTTTGCACCAGTAGCTAGATTAGAAGCAGTGAGAATTCTCTTGGCATATGCATGTTCCAAAAACTTCAAATTGTTTCAAATGGATGTGAAAACTGCCTTTTTAAATGGTTATATTAAAGAAGAAGTTTTTGTTGCTCAACCTCCTGGATTTGAAGATCTTGATAAACCTAACCATGTTTACAAATTGCATAAAGCTCTTTATGGTTTAAAACAGGCTCCGAGAGCATGGTATGATAGATTGAGCAATTTTCTGGTTAGTAAGAATTACTCCAGAGGTAAGGTGGATCAGACTCTTTTCACAAGATCAATTCATAATCATATCATTGTAGTTCAAGTGTATGTAGATGATATCATTTTTGGATCCACTAACCCTTCACTGTGTGAAGAATTTTCTAATCTAATGCACAGTGAATTTGAAATGAGCCTAATGGGAGAATTACAATTCTTTCTTGGTTTGCAGATCAAACAACATCAGGATGGATTCTTTATTAATCAAGCCAAATATGTCAAAGAGTTGCTCAAGAAATATCACTTTCAACAAGCTAAACCAGCAACTACTCCCATGAGTACAAGCATCAAATTGGAAAAAGATGAAAAAGGTAAACTGGTTGATGCAAAGCAATACAGAGGTATGATTGGATCTCTTTTGTATCTTACTGCAAGTAGACCAGATATTCAATTCAGTGTGTGTCTTTGTGCTAGATTTCAGTCTAGTCCAAAAGAGAGTCATTTGCTTGCAGTTAAGAGGATTTTTAGATATCTCTGTGGAACTTGTGATTTGGGTCTATGGTTTCCAATTGGATGTCCTGCTAATCTAATTTCATATTCTGATGCTGATTATGCTGGGTGTAAACTTGACAGGAAGAGTACTAGTGGATATTGTCAATTCTTAGGAAATTGCATGATAACATGGGCATCCAAAAAGCAACACTCAGTTGCACTATCTACTGCAGAAGCAGAATATGTTGCTGCAGGAAGTTGTGCAACTCAAGTGTTGTGGATTAAAAGTCAATTGTTTGACTACAACATTGATATTGGATGTTCATCTATCATGTGTGACAATACTAGTGCAATCAATCTTTCCAAAAACCCAATTCAACACTCTAGAACAAAGCATATTGAAATCAAGCATCATTTTCTAAGAGATGAAGTTGCAAATAAAAACATTGAATTAGAATTCATCCCTACTGAAAAACAAATTGCAGATATTTTCACAAAACCTTTGGCTGAAGATAGATTCACTTCCTTAAGAAGAGAACTTGGAATATGCAACTTGGAATAAAAATAAAATTTGATAAGAACTTTGTGATTCGTTATGCTAAGATTATGAGGTATATCAAATGGTGATTAGTGGAAGAACAAGTTATGCTTGTTTGAAAGCTATCATTATGTGTTGAGGAAAATCCTCCGCCTAGTACCCATGATCTAAAATGTGTAAGAATCATTTGTTCTTTCTTTTGTATTGTGATTGATCATGTTTGTTTTCTTGATGAATTTGTCTGCCAAAATCTGAATGTTGAATGGCTCGTTAATTCACATATTGAGGGGGAGCTTGTTGCTTGAGAAACAAAGGCAAATGTCTGAAAATTGAATTCAGAATCATAACTGTTTATGATGACAAATAGATGAGATCAATAACTCAGGGGGAGCTAAAGAATTCAGTACCATTTTTCTCTCATTAAACCAAAGTTAATTCAGTGTGCTGATGAATATCTCTACATGAAATGTTCATTCAGTCTTCTGAAGAACATAAGGGATGATTTCTTAAGTGCTATAACATGTTCTTTCTGTTAATACTCCTTTTTACTTTGAATTCCTCAAGTAATTTGATTTCTTTCATGGATTTTTTGCTCAATCATGTATTGATTTTAAACACTTCCTTCAAGACTGATGAAAGGGTAAAGCTGTGTCAAAATCTCAATGTTCATTCTAAAGAAAAAAAGTTTTACAGAGCAATGGCATAACACTGAGAAACTGCACACCTTCACAAACAGTGAAGTGCCATGTATGTCATGAAGTGTTGTGTTATCTCTGTTCTAAGGGGTAAATTAAAAAAATATATATCCAATGTTAACTGAGTAACTGGAAATATTGGCGTCTGATAAATGTATATTTCCATGTAAAAAGGTTTTCATTCACCCCTTGAGGCAGGATAATTAGTAAATCTCTAGTAACCAGGGATTCTGGTGTGTAAACAACATGTTTACTTGAGTGAAAAAGATTTACTATATTTGACTGCTCATTACTTCAAAGTGACAAATAAAAAAAAAGTCAAAGAAAATGAACAGCTTAACCCTGCATTAATTCTTCTAAAAGTGTTCAATCTCTATATGTGTTGTCTAAATCCTAAAGCAATCAGATCACTTTTGGTTAAGAAAAGTGGAAAAGGTTGACACTGACTGTATAGAATAGTTTATATCACTTAAGCAATCACTCTAATTCTTCAGAATTTCTTGGTGATTAATTTCTTGTCAGATATTTTTCAGCCCACTAATTAATAAATGGGATAATGTTGAAAAAGGATATGATTTCTTTATCATATTAAAAATCCCTGAATAATTGATTTCAGATTTGACTCATCATACCCTACCACTTCTGCTTGATATCTTTTGTTTAGATGATGTCAAAGGGGGAGAAGGATTCATGTTGATTACTTTTTAGGCATGCATCTCTGGGAAATACATTTCTTTTGATGTGAATGCTAGCACATTTCTTGCAAGCACATTCTTGCATTGCTGAATGTTTGTATGACTGATTTGTCACAAGTGAATGATATGGTTGTTTGCCAAGAAATGAAAATGTTTGGATGATGTTGATGAAAAATTGTGGATGTACTTATTATGCCTATGACTTGCTTTGAAATTGGTCATATTTGTGAAAAAGTCAAAGTTACTTAATGAATCATAGTTGCCATCATCAAAAAGGGGGAGATTGTTGGATCTCTGATTTTGATGATAGCCAAATGTGATTCATTAATACTTTGAAATCATGCTTATCATGCTTACATTTTTATCTCACAATGTTTCCTTCACATTTACAGCTCAAAAGTACTCAGTGGTGTCGACACAGCTCAACTGTGTGTCGACACTAGTGCATTATCCCAGAACAAAGTCATCAGTAATTACCCAGTGGTGTCGACACAATCTGGTTGTGTGTCGACACTAGTTCCAGACTCCAGGAGACAGTTTTTGTGATGACTGGGACAGGGTGTCGACACATAGGTAAGGTGTGTCGACACAGTCTGTCTAATTTTTCTTTCTCTTTTTGATGTAATTAACAGGGACACGTGGAAGCTTTTGGGAAAGGCTTTTTGGGCGGGAACTTCTATGCCCACAGATCCCAAGATATTTTGTGGACCCATGGAGCTATAAATACCCCTTATCCACTTGGCCTTAACAAGAAGTCGAGCCATATACTTCTGTTCTTCCAAGACTCCAGAGAATTCTGATCAATTTCTGAGGAAGACTTCAACCTGGCGAATTGCTCCCAGATCTGAAGGAACAAGAGGTCTGCATGCCTTAGACGATCCAATTGAAGGAGAATTTCGATCCATCTGAGTCTTCTTCCTGGAGCTGAAGCAGAAAAGCTGATCCCCATTCCTGAAGCAGAAATAGGGATCTTCGAACCAGTCCTCTTCAATTTGGAATTCAACTGCTCCGACTGGTTTCTCATTTCAATCTCATTCTATACTGTGTGTTTTTGTGAAAGTGGTGCAATCCTTGTGCCCAATTTCACGTGTGTGTGATTGAATCTGAGATTTCGGTATCTCAGAGTGTGTGTGTTTCTTTGTGACTTTTCTGAACTGGCAAGATAAGCCACAATTGTGTGTGTGTGTGGATGGTGGATGTAGGATACACTGTTGTGTAATCCGAACCACCCTAAATCTTTGTGTCATTGTGGTTTGCTTGTCTCTTGCGCTAGATGCTTGATAGGTTCGTCAAAATCTCATCATCTAGCTTGCCTAATTTGTTTAGAATTGCCATTAACACTCAGATTTCACACTCAATTAAGTTTCTCTAAGTTTCTGTTGAAGTGATTTTTAAAATTTGCAGAAATCTATTCAACCCCCCCCCCCTTCTAGATTTCTGGTAGCAGTTTTTTCCGCAACATTTCAACCAGGAAGGAGAACTTCTATGTCTGGAGCAAGGAATGTGAGAAGAGATTTTAGACATTAAATAAATGCTTAACATTTGTACTTGTCCTCGCTTTACCAGTTGAAGGTATAGGATTCTTAGTCTATACTGATGCATCTAGAATCGGCCTAGGTTGTGTACTGATGCATGAGGAAAAGATGATAGCCTATTTGTTAAGACAATTGAAGCCTCATGAGGTCAACTACCCTGTCCATGACCTAGAATTAGCTGTGGTTGTCTTTGCACTCAAGATCTAGAGACATTATCTCTATGGAGAACAATTCATTGTTTACTCATATCACAAAAGTCTGAAGTATCTATTTTCTCAGAAGGAGCTCAACATGGGACAAAGAAGATGGTTGGAGTACCTTATGGACTTCGACTTCAACATTCAATATCACCCTGGCATGGGTAATGCTATAGCTAATGCACTTAGTAGGAAGCATGTGGCATCCTTGTCTTGTTTAATTATGGGCGAAATGCAATTGTTAGAGCAATTCGTCAAACTAGACATAAATATTAAGCAGAGAAGTGATCATGTACTGGTTTCTAACCTCAGGATACAACCCAACATTTTTGTCAAGATCAGATATCAACAAGCAAACTATCCATTCTTGGTTCATGTGTCAAGGAAACCATAGCAGACAAACCAGATTTCTCCATTACTGAAGATGGAAGATTACTATTTCATGGCAGGACCTGTGTGCCTGACAATGAAGAATTGAAAAAGAAGCTGATGGATGAAGCTCACAAGACCAAGTATACTATCCACCTTGGTGCAACCAAGATGTACCACGATATGAAAAGAACATTCTGGTGGCCTAACATGAAGCGTGAGGTAACTGAGTATGCCGCGCACTGCCTCACCTGTCAGCAAGTCAAGACAGAGCATCAACATCTTGCGGGTGTACTTAAACCTTTGTACATACTAGAATAGAAGTGGGAAAGCATTGGCATGGACTTCATCATGAGTTTACCCCAAATTCGTGGTAGACTTGATACTATTTGGGCCATAGTCCGCACACTTCTTAGCAATCAAGAGTACTTGGAGTGTGGACGTGTTAGCCATAATGTATGTAAAAGAGATTGTGAGATTACATGGAGTTCCTGCATCCATAGTCTCCGATCGTGACCCAAGGTTTACCTCTCGCTTTTGGAAAGGACTTCAAACTGCACTCGGTACTAAACTCAACTTTAGTACTGCTTTCCACCCACAGACTGATGGTCAGACTGAGAGGACGAACCAGATCGTAGAAGACATGCTACGAGCTTGTACTATAGACTTCGAAGGATACTAGAATGATCAACTACCAATGATGGAGTTTGCATACAACAATAGCTATCAGGCAAGTATAAAGATGATACCATTTAAAGCACTGTATGGTAGAAGGTGTATATCACCAATATGCTGAAATGAAGTCGGTGAACAACAATGGTTGGGACCTGACTTAGTACAAAATGCTAGCAGAGACGTTCAACTCATCAGATATAGAATCAAAATAGCTCAATCCAGGCAAAAGAGCTATGTAGATAAAAGAAGGAGAGACCTAGTGTTTCAGGTCGAAGATCACGTACTACTCAAGGTATCCCCAACCCGAGGGTTCCAAAGATTTGACATTAAAGGCAAGTTAAGCCCAAGGTTCATCAATCCTTTTGAAGTACTCGAGAGAGTTGGTGAAGTGGCATATCGTTTGGCATTACCTCCACAATACTCTACTGTACACAATGTCTTCCATGTATCTATGCTGAGGAAGTATGTGTACGACCCATCGCATGTGATACGCTATGACAATATAGTCTTGCACAAGGATATGACCAATGAAGAGAAGCCAGTTAGAATACTAGACATGAAGATACAACAACTTCGAAATCGATCTATACCCGTGGTGAAGGTACTCTGGAACAACCATAGAGTTGAAGAAGCCACGTAAGAACCAAAATCGACGATGAGATGGAACTATCCAGATCTATTTGGTAAGACATTCTTCCTCATATGATTTGGTGAATTTGGGAACCAAATTCTTTTTAAGAGGGGGAGGATGTAGCAACTCTCAATTTTTAAATTGAGATAAATAGATTAAATTAAAAAGAAATGTGAATTAATTAAAATTCATTAAGTAAAAAACAGGTGATAGGCTTTAACAAATGGTTCATACATGAGTTATTGGACCACAAAGCAAAAGTCCAATGATGGGTTAGAGATAAATAGGCCAAAATTTGTAACTAAATTATTAATAAATTAAAAATGGTCAAGTTAATCACTATTATAACTCATAAATAGCCTAAATAGAGTCCTAACACTACCCCAACTTGTTAGCCACGGAATTAGAGCCCACCCCAAGCCAACAGAAGGGATAAATGCTAGGAAAAGGCTAGATAAATATGAAAATTTGGAGTTGGAGGAAGAGTGAGTTTTAGAAGACCTCTTCAACCCTAAATGTACAAATACACCCTAATCTCGTCTCTGGCCAACCCTATTGATCTTTTGGAGCTTGGAGGATGAGGAAGGGAGGCTTTTGAATGAGAAAATCGTGGAGAAAGAAGCTTGGAAGTCTTGTACTTCATGCTCATACCCTAGGAACTCAAATCACTCAAAGGTAGACAATCTCTCAAGCAAAAGTTAATTAAACTCGGCCTTAGATAGTCCATGATCCCAGCTATGAAAGCCCCATATTTTTCCTAATTTTAATCATATTGTTTATGAGTATTTCACACCCAAAGATATGTTGAGAATATGTACCCAACCCTTCATATTCCCTTTCAATCCATGTCTGCACTTTATCTCGTGATGTGAGATTTTTACTGTAGATTGTACTCGATGTCCTGAATCTATTGACACCATTTTCCCCAAATTCTATCATGTATGTTGTACGAATTTATTAATCCATGTCCACTGTGTCAGATTTTTGGTTCATCGTGAAGTAACATGTTCATAGCATGTTGATACCATGTTAATAATCCAATTACTCTTTACTGATTGAACTCATGTAAGTCTAGTTTCGTTTAAAACTAATTTTGTAATTTCACATCAAGTATCCAATTTGATTTTAAATTTTTAAAATCCATGTGTCAAGCCCTTGGAAGACTGGACTGCAATCCAATGAGCTATATTTCTCTTTTTGGGTTCAAGCAGGAGCTCTGAGAACACAATGGCCCGATCAATCGTGTTCTCATCCGGGTCGCGACACGTCATGTAGCGACGTGTCACGTTATTAACGCGACAGTACCCTACATCGTGTTTTTCCTATTCTGTTCTGATTGCCCTTAACGCGACCATCCCTACCGTCACAATACTATAGTCACCAATAGGTACGCCCCCTACCGATTGCCTTGAATGTGTCATACCTGACTATCGCGACCATGTACCGATTGCCTTAAACGCAACTGGTCACCCTGTCGCCTTTCAGTTCCTCAATCGATTGCCTGTTTTAATTCTCTTGAACGCGACAGACCTAACCGTCGCGATTTGAACTCAACCAGTACCTACATCGCGATTCACTGTGTATTCCAGAAATCCTAATCTTCATTTTAATCTTGCTAATTCATGCTCTATAATCATGGTTTAACCTTTGTAATGCTCTATGACGAATAATAATGTTGTACTAATCAACTTTCATTAATATCCACATGATTTTCTTATTTAAAAGACATGTTCACGACTCTCATATGCTATCTTTTATTCTCTCTCATATGCACACACAAAACTTAAAGTTTTCGATGAGACCTTACAGAAACCACCTCAATAATATATCTAATAATTAAGTGTAAATATTCATATAATTTTTTCTATTATTTTAATAGACTTGTCTTCTTCATTTTATTCGCTTGAATTGGATACTGTTAGCACCTCTCTACCTTCAAGCACTCAAGGCAAGACGGGTAAATATTTATATTCACACTTTCTTGACTTGGATGGACTCTCTGTTGGGAATACTCCTGACTAGACTAGGTAATCCTTGTCAAGGCCTCCGTAAGACTCATTGACTTTGGCGGATGTCCATTGTCGATGAGTAGGTTGTACCATCAATACACATGATACCCTTAGGCATCAGCTTGATCCAACGGCCTTAGATTCTCTCTTATCTTGAGCTCACGCCGAATCTCTAGACTGTGTTCATAGCACGGCCAGTGGGCGGTTAGTGAATTCTACCAAACTACCAACACCAATTATGCGTGTTCTGCAACTGTTACTATCGGATGTTTAACGTTGTATTACATGCATTGACCTATAGTTCTCATCTATTCCCTATTTTCTCATCTATTCACGTTCTCTCTACGCTCTCGTCTATTCTTCAATTACACTCATCTATTCTTGGTACTCTGTTTTTCATCTATTGATTGTCTAAGATAACAAACATAACCAATGCTAGACAACATTATAAAGGGCCCGATCTGGTCCTAGGAGGTGCGCCCGAAAAGTGCTAGTGCCCATGGGAGTTCAATGATCAGGATGTTCGGCATTACATCCAAGTGTCAGACTATCTAGATTAATCGAAGATAATCAAACAAAGTGTTATACTCTCTCGATTGATGAAAGTCAATCAAAGTGCTAGCTTGACTTGTGTGCTATCATGCTATTATACGTGCTATCTCGTGATATGGCTAATCTTTATCATGCTAGTTATGCTATATACTTTGAAAATTACTATTGTTCTTTGCTATCATGTGACAGTTACTCTCTTGACTATACTTGACCGTTCTCTCTAGTTATCCGGCTATTCAAGATATTAATCACTTAAAGCATGTTTGTTTTCGAGATATTAAGTTCTACTGGGCATTATTGTTCATGCTGCGCTATTTGTTATATGTGTTTCAGGTGAGTCTGATGGAGAATACCACACGCATGAGGATGGGGACGAGCCAGCGCAAGAGTGACTCGACGTGTTGTTAATGAGTCATCTTAGTATCAGTTAGTTAACTTGTTTTTATTTAAATAAAGTACTTTGGGTCTATAATTTTGGCTCTGAATTGGAGAATGTAATAGAGACTAGTGGAATTATCAATAAAGTTTATTTTTTGACATTATTCTAATTTGTGTACTGATTTAATGTCTATTTTTTATTCTATATTATATATTTAACTATAATCCGTTCTGATATTTCGTATCGGGACGTGGTAAACTAATAGAAGAGTTGTAACTCCTGAGATTTGAACATGTGACATCTTCCTATACATCGAAGGCTAATCATCACATCATTCCTTAATGTATGATATCAGTGATGATATACTGGATCTAGCGCACTAGACTATTTCGCTGTTCGGCGGTGCTCTTACTTTTTTAATTATAATACATATAAGTCTCCATCAAAAGAATTTTTATCTTTTTTTTTTAAAACAACTGAAAACTCTCATCAGTAGAGAGAGGGGACAGGGAAGGGCCACAGGATTAGAAAGCTGGTACAAAGATTGGTTTCTGGTTGGGGAGATTGTTGGGTGGTTGAGAAGACTTCACTGATTCTTATCACATGGCTAAGTACAGGGATATGTGCCTTGATTAATTTGCGGTTGTTGAAGGGGGGAGGGGCCTTTGAAAATAGGGCTATGTTGGGTCCCACTTAATCGGAAAACATCTGTCTCACATAATCGAGTCAAGAAAATTTATCAAAAATTAGATATGGTGTCAACAATTCTAAAATCACATGATTTCATATCAAACTTTAAATATACTCCATCAATTCTTCTCTACTATTGATAAACTAGACATATTTAAAAAAAAAAACATGAAATGTAATCACATATCAAAAGGCATAGTCTAAATAGATCCCTTTTTATACCTATAGTGTGTTACAATATGGCCATGGCTTTGCAAAACTTGGGAAGAAAAAAAAAAGGGAAACGGAACGTTTAGGAAAGGTTTGTCGTGTCGAACGATTCAGCCGTGCCAAATTTATCCTGACAGGATATGGATTAAAGCGTACCACACCGGTATCCATTACAAATAATAATAATATAATATATAAAGAACAAAGTAGGTCGGATCAAATCGACTGTGTCAGCGGCTCGCCAAACCCCTGGCACGGTACAATATGGTATCGCAGCGGCATGACAAATTTTTTTCGCTCACAATCAAAAAATTTATTTCCTTTATTTGTATATATACTTTCATCCTATTTGCTTTGTACATTTTTTTCATCTAATTTAAATTATGATTTCAGTCAAAAAAAAAAACTTGAGTCACATTTAACTGGGCTTCTCCCCAATTGTTTTTCAAATTTTTTTTAGTTTTCAACCACCCCTTATTAATTTTTTTACATTCAAAATTTATTTTCTTAAGTTTTGTTATTTATTAATAACTATTTATAATTGCATTTTTGGGGATTTTTTGTGTGTGCATTAAAAACTCCTCATATTTACATATTCATTTGGTCATTATTTTTGCTAGGTTTTTCTAATCAATTGACATATTTTATCTGCCTCTTGGATAGTTACGTTAAATCATCTCACAATAATATTGTAAAGGGTTATTTATAAACATGTTTATGTAATCCATCTAAATGCTGTAAATATCTTAACTTTCCATGGATTCGTTTTCATTATAGGTCTAGAGGTATGTTATAAATATTTTTCATGTGTTTTTCCTCATTTTGATCCATTAAATATCAAGTTTTTTGAGTTCGGATTGCAAATCGTTGGAAATCAAGTCACTGTGCGAAAACATGGTGATTACCCAGACTACATTCTTAAAAGCGCCTGCGTGATAACATGTGTTCAAGGCACATTTACCAATATCAGTGCATTCTTTTAATCTAAACGTATTGTGCAACCCGACCACGTTTCTAAACATGTTTGCCAGACCCAACGCGTTTAGGTTGTTGATTTTAAATTCTCATTTTTATTGAAAATCATGTCACGAAGTCCAAAAACTCATGCTAGCTACAAGAAAAATCTGATATGTCAACGACTGTTAGCCGTTGACAAATGATTGAAAATTGTTGACAAAAGTTTATGTCAATGGCTACTGTGCCGCTGTCTGACAACACCGCGAACAAAAGATTTGTCGACTAATGATATGTAATTACTGTTCAACCCTAAAAATGTTGTGCAGTAACTATACAACAATCACTATACATATAAAGAAAAGATGATATAAGCTCTTTAAGCATGTAAGATCGATTCTATCATGTACCCATCACTTGATTTCCTTGTGAGAACTTGATCCATGATCATTATTTAGTTTCCCTTTCTGTTATATCATCATGATAATTCTCATGTACTCTTTATTTTTGGCCTTTATTCATGATAGCCTTGCTTTAAAACTAATCGATGATACTTGATGAATTCAATGGTTATTATCGATTGTTTTCTCCGCCACTCCATTGGTCATGGTTCCCACACAACTGCATGCATCGTGGATTGCACATAGAACTGCTTCTTTTGAGACCTCTGTCAGTCTTTACAGGCCAGGGATTCTCACTTGGTCGCTGTACTGGTTGTACCATGAAAACCCATAACCTTACAAGAAGCATGTCGAACCATCAAAGCATGTTTCTTTCAGATTTTACGTGATTTTGTACCTAGTGTAAATGTGCCTATCTTCATGTGCACATTCTTAGCATAAATGTGTCGATTGCTACGATCGCAGACTCTTTCTGTCAATGTCATGTCTGACCGTGCAAACCCCTTTCTATCTATGTTTTGGGCAAGAAACAATCATTGGTGTGACTGTTCAACCCGAAACTACTCCTCTATTGCTTGAACCTCACGTCCTCTATGTCCTACTTAGCTTACTCGATGGCCATTAAATGATTGTCTGGATATACATAGGATTCTACATTCACAACTAATGTCTGGTAATATAAAAGGGTCTAGTCTGGTCCTAGGAGGAGCGCCTGCATATACATATTATCTCGTGAACAATTGCTTAGGGTGTTTAACATTACATCTGAGTACTTGACTTGCTTGATTGGTCTATGGTAATCATCTCATGAACAATTGCTTAACATATTATATTCTTGTACTTGTTACCCTATTGAGTTTATATCGAGATGTGGCTAAATTCATGCTTGTTTAATCTTAGTATACTTGATCAATTATCTTGTTCTAGAAGCTATCATTCTCTCTACTTGCTCATTTATCGTCTTTCTACTGATTATTTCTTTTCTTTTATCATCCTGATAGTTATTTTACTTCATAACATGTAATTTACTTAAAGTTTGCCTGGTTAATAGGATATAAATTCTACTGAGTATCTTGCTCATCTAGTTTATACGTATGTTTTTTAGAAAACCCTGATGAGGATGATCATACAAATAGGTATGGATAAGAGTGATGAGAGACCCCACTTACTATAGTGGAATTATCATAGCAATGTAGTAGAGTTCAGTTGAGTTATGCTATTTCTAGTAAAATTCCAATGCAATGGTCATGTTGGGCTCTATGTACTGGCCTTGATTAGTAGTTGTAATAGACATTAGTGTAACGATATCAATAAAATATTTCATTGGCTATTTGACATTTATTCATATTGACATTCCTATGGTTTGTTATTATTTTACTTGCTATGATCGACACACATGACTTACAACTACACGTTCTGATATTCCGTGTCGAGGTGTGACGAGAAATCGAGTTTTTTCAGGTGTGGAATGTGCTCCCGAGCAAGGTTGGCTACACTAGTGAACCGTACAGGATTGGATTCTCTAGGCACGGTACGAATCGTAGCATGTCGATCCAGTTGATCTAGTTCATTCTCATTCGCATTTAAACTATAATTAAAAATAAAAAGGAAGAAAAAGCCTTATTGAACCAATCATGGGTCCCGGACATGGTATGGCAACCATGCTCTCGAGAGCCCCACATTTCACCTAGTGCGGAAAGCCACATTGATCCAAATATTTTTGTTAAAAATATATATATGCACTTGCCCAAGTGTGCTTGCTTCATTTGAACAGTGACATAGCAACCCATATGGGGGGACAACAGCAACTGATGACCAAACTTTCCCTATATAAATTAATTCACTTATTTATATATTAATTTTGATGATTAACAAAATAATACTAATGAATTACTTGAGCCTTGAGGACAGGAAATAAAAGTAAAAGGAAGTTCAAGACAATCAGGTAAAACTCTCACCTCATATTCCATTCCTAAGTCATTGCATCGACTTCTTTATACACCGTAACGTTTGCTCGTCACAACGATTTCTGAAGTTGTCATAACGATTTCTTTAGAACTCGCAACGACTTGCTCGCCGTAACGATTTCTTAAGTTGTCATAACGATTTCTTTAGAACTCGCAATGACTTGCATCTCATAACGATTTCTGTAGAACTCATAACGATTTCTGTATTGTTCATAACGATTTGTCTATCACAACGATTTCTTAAGTGATCACATCGATTTCTTTAGAACTCATAACGATTTCTGTATTGTTCATAACGATTTGTCTACCACAACGATTTCATAAGTACTTATAACGATTTCATTATTATGATTTAATGACTCTCTGTCATAACGATTTGCCTATCAACTTATAACGATTTCATAAGTCATAAAGGCATCGGCTCTGTTCATATCAATTTTATCAATATTCTTAATATACGTTGAATAGTCAAAGTCGTGTCTCGCCTGTTTGACTGCTATGCATTCAATGCACTCTGAACGTATCTCTCATGCATGCAGATGATATCTTCCACTATTGTGTTATTCTGTCTACATTTTTATTTTGACAGAAAGGAGCTTTGCTAAATCTAGCAATATCTTTTCCAACTATGACTGACAATCAACGACAGCCCTAGCTGTCTCCTATTTATTGTTGATATGCTTGCAGATACCTGACAAGATTTATCTGTACAACGTTGGACACAAAAGATACAAGATATCAAACATTTCTTTGACGTGTACTAAAGGATAAAAGACTGAAGATCAGAAGCTTCCTTGCAGACCAGTCTAACGTACACCAGAATGAGAGACAACGGTTCTTTAACGTTCAAATTTCAAGTAGAAGCTTAAATACAAGACTACAAGACTGAGAAGATATACTTTTGAAGAGAACAACATTCGGTGATAGAGAATAGCCAATCCTTCAAGTCTTCAGTAGTTGAAAATAAGAGCGAAGCACTCCATTCCAATAGATCTCAGCTCTTTAGCTCTCTGTGTTGAAAAAGAAATTCCTGTGAGAGTTAGTGAAGTCTTTTGAGAGAAACCAGTGTCAAAATCCTTTCTCTCTTGAGGCTTATTTGCTTCAGACTATAGCTGTTTGAGCTAGTTCCTGAAGCCTGTTCTTGTGCTTACTTTATTAGTTTTGTTCCCTTCTATGTGAAGGAAGACCCGGTGGTATCCAGGGTGGTTGTATTCCCTTCTGTGTGAAGAAAGACCTGGTGGTATCCAGGGTGGTTGTATTCCCTTCTGTATGAAGGAAGACCTGGTGGTATCCAGGGTGGTTGTTTTCCCTTCAGGTTGAAGGAAGACCGGTTGTGGCTGGGTGTAAGGATCCGTGAGTGGGATAGTACCCTTGATAGTGATATCCTGAGGTATTGCTCAGGGATTGGACGTAGGTCTCCTGTGGATAGGAGTTCCGAACCAGGATAAAAGCTTTGTGTCTTGTGGTTGTGTTTTGTGCGCTTGCTGTTTCATTTCCTCTAACTCTACTTACGTTTAAGTTGTTGTGTAATCTTATTAGTGAACAGGTTTCAATCAAAAGATCAATTTTTTAATAACCCATTCACCCCCCCCCTCTGGGCTAGCTAGCTGGGCAACAGCAACCACTGGCTAGTTGCGATCGGTGAAGGAAATCGATAATAGTGATCGACAACCGATGGCGAGCAACAAGTGGCTGCGACAGTGGTGACGTGCAGCAGCAATTGGTGGTGGAGGGCAATGATGATCGACGGACATGTTGTAGTGGGGTAATTAGAAATTAAAAACTTGGGCTCAGAAATACAAATCTTAGACTTTAAAATATTATCTTTAGGGTTTAAAAATATTGAATAGACTTTTAATAATAATTTGGGCTCATAAATACTACTCGAGCTTATAAGTATAACTTAGACTTTGAAATATTATTCTTAGAGTTTAAAAATATTGACTAGGTGTTTAATAGTAATTTGAGCTCTTAAATAGTGATTTTAGGCTCCAAAATAGTGTTTGGACTCAATAATAATAATTTTGAGATCCAAAATGGTGACTTTGAAGTTCGTCGCTCGTCGTCGCCTTTGACAACCACATGATGTTGTCTGTTGCTGCCCGCCAACTCACATAGCATCCAATGTAGCACCACGCAAAGTACCATGTCATATCCAAATACACTTGTTGTATTTGGACAAATACAATAAATCTTTATCACCTTTTTATTCTTTTGCATCACGATCCAACAGTCTAATGTCAAGGTACAACAAAGTCGTATCAACTATCCTCGCTCTATCCTAGTGTTTCTATGTATACGCTTGTCTAAATAAATGCACTAGAGAATAAAAAATTGATAAAATCATAGAAAATAATATCCTTAGTAAGGTTGGTCATACCGCGCGGATCGACCGTACTGCATTCTCTATAGTACGAAATGCTCGTACTGTATCGATCGGTCGACCGAAACTGTCAAGTCGATCGACCGATTTCGTCTCTCTTTGAAGACTAAATAGATCATGGGTTATGGACGTTACTCTGACAGAAATCGGTCGACTGATAAAAAGAAATTGATCGACTAATTTTTGTCTCTCTTTGAAGATCAAATAGGTCATAAGATCTAGACGTTGCCCTGACAGAAATCGGTCGATCGATCTTAAACTTTGATCTGTTGGGCGTTGGGGGTGCTCACAAATCGAATCGTTAGATCAATAAGAAGAAATCGGTCGACCAATTTTACTGTACCGTGATGACTGTGCCGGTGCTCGCAAATCATCAATCAATGGCACGGCAAACCCTGATCCTTAGACGTATAAACGCAGAAATGTCTCTCTTATACACATATTAATTACAATAAACCTCTTAGGCAGGTGTAAGTGCAAAAGCATCCAATATTGTTGTCGAAAGAACACGTGACGGCATGCATTAACGGAGGGGCAATTTTACACATGTTTATATTAGAAGGTTACTTTTATTTTCATATTGTATAACAAGGTCGTTTCTACTAGCAAGACGAGATATCAGCAACAGTTTCAAAATACTTTATACAGTAACATTAAATTCATTAATATTTATTTGAGAATGGCATTTTTTGCAGTTATCTATATATAAAGGCTTATTTTTGCACAAGTCTGAAGAGAAAGAAACATTAGTTGTAAAAAGTCCATTATATGTCTCGATAAAGTAGTTTGGTTATGATTACATGTTTTAGACTCGTTAAGAAGTTTGTTACTTATGATTTTGAAGAGTTTCTATTTAGAAACTAGTAACGAAATATGCTAACTTTAGATAACCTGAATAGTTCGATGAGGATTAACAAGCACAGGTATCAACCTCTAATAAGCCACTTCTCATAATTAGGTTTGTTCTTAAATAACATCCATTTCAAGTAATTAATAGCATTAAATAATTTGTACGCAACTTCCTTATTTAATGCATAGGTAGGAGAAGAAGAAACTTGTCGGTTTCATTTATATTAGGACCACCACGTTAATGGTGGGAGAGGTTGATATGTAAGTGAAGACTTTTGTCTATGGTTTAAGCTGATAATGTGGTCTCGCGCAACCAGCGCGGTGCACATCCATTTACCCCTTTCAAAGATGAGACTGTCCGTCTCAGACGAGTAACAAGACTTTCCCTTCAAAGAGTGGTGATGGGAATAGGGATCGAATCCCGCTACGTTCTCAAAGTAAGATTTCATCCAAAACTTATATCATCTTCACGTAGGCAGGTTTACTTGGGCCACATCAAATGCATTTCTCTCATACGAATATGCAGTGTCGACCTTGGCCATTACAACACTACCCGGAGCAAAAGCAAATAATAATATTATTAATAGTGAAGTGTGATCAATTAGAGGTGGAGAGCACATCCCCATCATTAAGCAAATGAGCATTTGGAGATGAATCGAGAACAAATGGGCTGGACCTTATTCGGATAGATGAACCCCACGTTTAATTTACAATCTCAATTAGACGAGTGGGTAATGCCAAGTCTGCGAAGTTTGTAAACATCGGATGGTTTCAATAGAATGCCAAAACGACTTGGCCACACAAGAGAAAGACGACTGTGTCATATAATTCTAAAATTATATAATGCATAGGCGGCACCACCTTATTAGTGCCACTGATCTTGAACTAGACATCTGTATAAGCAAAATTGTCGGACAGTACAGACCCCTTTGGGAGTGCGGTGGGCATGCACCTACATGGTATTGGCATGTCCATCTGATGAGATTGTCAATACCATGTAGGTGCATAGATACTGATGAGATTGTCTCCTATCAGCTAATTTGAGGATAGACTTGTCTTTATATTGTATTATCTTTGTCCACTCAATATTTAGATTTTGAAGATAAACTTTATATTTTAAACATATATCAGAATGAATTTTCATTCTTCCAATTATGGACCCCACATCATCCTATTGCACCATGTGGGGCGCCCACACATGCAGGGATGGGATGTGTGAGATTGACCTATATCAACTAATTTGATAATAGAGTGATCCTTAGACAATGTTGTCTTTATCCCCTCAATGCCTAAGTTTTGAAGGTGGTTTTATATTTCCAAAATAAATGTACTCAAGGAGTGGTTTAACCATTAGTCCGATGAGGTCTCAAAATTCAAATCTCATTGAGAACAGGTTTATAAAAATTTGTCTGGACCAGTTCTCCAAACAAACAAACAAACAAAAAGTGATCTGAGACACGGAGACAGCTTATTGTTTGATGCCAGCCTCCTGAAACTCAGCACGTAGTAAACCAGGTAATGTTTAGAAACTAAAATCTTGATGTTGGATGTTGACTAAAAGCTTGTTTGGAGAACTAAAAGATTGGAATATACTGGTTGTTTTATTATCTGACAAAAGAAAAAGAAAGAACTAGAAGAATCAGAAATAAAGGTTTAACATGAGTTCTTCACACAATCACAACATGGAATCTCTCCATACCAAGGGGAGAGACAGGAAGTTCACGTATTGCTTTACATGATTACATGAGCTTTCTCATTAATTGGAGAAGGCCACTGATCTAAAAACTGTATGGAATCATCGCAGCATCTCCCGTCTTAAAGTTCTCTTGCATAATGCTCTATCAAGACACATGGCATGCACCAGAAAAGTTTCCGGTCGCATTGTTAAGAAGATACCAAGCACGTTAAAATCTCTAAAAGAGAAGCTATTAAAAACTGTACAGTTCCGAGGACATTTTGCCTTACCTTTTAGTGCTAGGGTACAATTCCAGATTGAGATAATCGCCAAAAATAACATCAATAACTCACTGTGTTTTCGAGAGCTTTCAACCTACATGCCAGTGACTCGCAATTTATTTAGATACATGAAAGGAGAACATAAATCCCAGCCTCAAATGACAGTCTCGACAGTTGAGGATCATGGTTGAAATTGCTCGCCATCGTCATCACAGAAAATGGTCAGCTTCAAGCTCAAGCTCATGCTTCCTGCCTATAGTCACGTCAAAGCTTCTTCGAGCACCTAAACATGGGATGTTTGTGCACAAAATGTTGGATTGTTGAGGGGATCTCCAAGGCTTGAATATGTACCACTATCGTGCAGTGATTCACCTTCGGCCATATCTGCTTCTTCGCTTTACAGAGGAATGTTACCACCCAAAAACGTCTCTTGTCTTGCTTCATCATCGCTAGACTCATCTGATCGCCACCGCCACCTCGGCCCCTTATCATATTCAAGTCCTCAGGATTCTCCTTCTTGTCAGACCTACATGAATAGGCCAGTTAGACTTGATTTACAACGTAATGAACAAGCAATGGTGTTGATATAAATGAAGCCCCTTCATTTGTGAGATGCAAGAACAAATGTTTGTGATTAATAAAAGGAGTCTAGTCCATTACCACTATTAGGTATGTTGTTCAGGCACAGAGAACATAAATGTTTTGTATTCCTCCCGGTATACACGTGCAGCTAACCTATGATATATTATAAAATGCGTGCATCATGCAGGCTATGCTTTCAAATTCAAAAATCCAAATGTTTGCAAGGCGATTATTTCATACACTAAAATCTATGTTATCAAAGGCGATTGAGGCGATCGCCTAGGCCATGAGGCAACGCAAGGCGACCTCAGATCGCCTCAGCGATTTCAAGACCAATTCCACCCTTTTACCCTTATCCACCCCATATATTGGCCCATAAAGAAGCCCACTTGACCTATTTATTTACTTGCAATTTAATTTCTTAAATTTTAGTTACCTTACATATAGAAATGAATAGATTTAGTAAGTCATACAATAATTTGACATATATGAATGATTAATTTTATGAAATATACTAGTTTCATGCACATATTTAGGTGATATTTATAGATATATGCCTATTTTTAACTATATATATTATTTTATAATATATCGCCTCAACTGCCTAGGCCATCGCCTAGGCCTTTGAGGATGAGGTGACCCCTTGATCGCCTCAGTCCCCTCTCACTACATAGACTAAAATGTGGGAGCAACATCCCAATTTGCCATCTGAGAACTTCATAGCTGGGGTCAGTTGTCAAGATGCCCGCCTAGGCACTGCCTAGATGGGAAGATCCCAGGCCAGATGCAGTCCAGCCTTCTTGGGGGTCACAAATGTGCCCCAAGGCGGCGTCTAGGTGGGAGCCTTGGGGCAGTCTGGACCCAATGAGGGTGTCACTTTGCTTCGCAAATTAAAACTTTCTTTCTGGGGGCTCCACCTCCTTAACCCCGCAAGGGGGCACTACTCCCTTGACCCCATGACCTGACCACACAGGTCAATCCACATGTGCGTACCCGCACATTGACAAATTCAGGGCCTGAAGCTCCATATTCTAACACTGGACACAATAATTAGATTGTGAACATTGTCATAGTCATTAAATGTTTAAAAAATCATAATTGTTCAAGAACCATCTAAATTTATTATGTTTTTAATGTTTTTGCAGCGAATATTATGTTCTAATTTTAATTATAATGTCATATTAACATTTTATCACATTTTTTATTATTCATTCATTATATACCTATAGATAATTAAATTCCATATAGGAGAAAGATACCATATTAGGCTCACTTTACACACCTAAGCACCGTCTAGGTGGGCGCATAAGCACTTAGGCACTCAAGCCCAAGAACACCATGGGACGCCTTTGTGACAACTATGGCTGGGGTTTTCTGAAAAGCAGACTATTGACTGGGTTACACAAATGTTCCAAACAGAATTTCTGCAGGTTCATTCAGTTGTCCTATCAAACAAAAGGAGGTGAAGAGGGTTGTACGTCTCATCTGCATTTGCAGTCTAAATGACAAAAACCACTGTTGTATATTTTATGCTACTTTAATCAACCAAGCAAGAAGAAGAGGGACACAAAATGATCCACAGGATGCCTCACTGGCCAGCTCCACGTCAAACAGCACCTCCCAAATGAACTCCAAGTCCTGCAGATTCTCTGCAGCACTTCCATATCAAGCTCAAGAAACCTAAAAACTGAGATGACTCCCACAAGTCAGCATGGTCATTTCCAACACAGGAAACTCTACAGTCACTCCTACGAACCTTTTATTTCTGACACTTGGGACTCCATAAGAACCACATTCAACTGTGCAAAACTCCGATAACAAGTCAAAAAAGCAAGATCTTGTTGTATCCCAAGGTATTGAAATTTGAAATGACTCTTTCACTTACTTTGAAAAGAAAAAAGAACATATGTTTTTCTAAACCAAGATCCTTTACTTGCAACAAGCATTTAGCCAGAAAAGGAATAAGAAAAAAAATACAAGATTTACCTCCAAGAAAAATCCATGTTTGCTTCCTCCAAGGGAACTGAAGGCCAAGATTGATGTGCTGGAGAATCCCTTGCAGAGCTGGTTGAAATGTGATTGTGATATGAACTCCAGGAAATACCATTCCTATAAACTGTGCCAATCTGACCACTACGACCTTGAACAAATTCTCTCTGAAGAAATGAAAAATGGGTCTCTTCTAAATGGTCAGTAGAATCAGGTAAGTCCACCCCAAACAAATTCTTTTCATCTTGAAATCGAGTGTCACTTTGAGGCACCATCAATTTATTCATTTTTAATACCAATGGTGTGCCATACGAACCAACTTCCCTTTGGATGGAGAAGTCACTGTTTGGAAATTGATGACGGATGACATCCTTCTGCATTGTTTCTCTATTAAAGAAACCATCTGAGCTTGAATGTTCACCATTCTGAACATTAGCTGAATGATTTTTGTAGTCACCTTGTACCGCCATCATACTTCTGTGAGAAGTAATATTCTTCTGGTGGAGAATCATGTCACGTTGTTCAAAACCTATGATACCAACTGAGTGAGTTAAACGGGTATTCATGAACCCTGAAGCTTTCTTTAGAAAAAAGGCACTTTCTGCTTGAACAGAAGGCTTCATAGATGAAGAAGCCAGTAAGCTAATGGAATTTGGGAGTTCTTCATCAATGAAAGCAGCATCAGAGGCCATTATGGTGCCCTTAGAATGGGAAGGGTCATCATGAATCAAGTCACCAGATTTGAGTTGTAAACGTTGTGCATCAGGGAGCAAGTTGATGCATTTGTTCTGTCAAGAACATGATTAATGGTGTCATTAATATCTTGCTAGGTACATTTGGATTCAATATAAACATCCATAGATTCAATCATGTAAAGTGAAACTAGTGAATGAAAGAAACACATAAGGGAAAGAGATGGAAAGCTATAAAGTCAGATTGATCAAAAACTATGATGTGAGAATTCTATAGAATCTGAAGCCGTCAAAAGATTAAAACATGTAAAATAAGGACATTATCTCTATAAAACAAGATTAACTAACGATTCAAGCACCAATGTCCAAGCATAGATATTACATGTTACAATCTTCACACGTTTATCATTATCAAGTGCGGCCAAGGCAGTCACCTAGGCAATGGGGATACATGAGACAAAACGTCAACTTGCCTCATGCCCGTTGGAAGGTAAAAATGTGACACGTTTACTTCAACAGAATTATAAAATTCATCAGATGATGGTCCGGCGACTTGCCTAGTTAAAGCTTATTTTCGCGGACAATCGTTCAAGTCACGGACATGATGAAAGGGCTCGTTGAGCCACGAAATTAAATGTTGGTTATCAGCAGGCCTGGTTACAATACATTATCAGCAGCCTGCTCAGAGGCCAGAAAGTTGTGATTTAAAATGACCCCAAGGTTTTAAGTTACAAAATTATTCAGTGGGATCCTTCCTCAAAATTTAGCAGGGGAGTTCCGGCCCTTAAATGGTGCCCGGAGTCCCGGTTAAAATGAAAGTACAAGGAGAACATGTCTCCGTCCAAAGTACGAAGCACGGAAAAATCCGGCAGCACAAGGTCTATAGACCGAGTACGAAGGACAAGTACAAAGAACAAGCTCCGGCAACGCTCTCCGATCGGGCAGAACTCCGAGAAGTCAGGGCGAGGCGCCGAAGAAACGGAGCAGGATTCCAGCAGCAACTCCGGCAGCACAAGGTCTATAGACCAAATACGAAGAACAAGCACAAAGAACAAGCTCGAGGAAGAACTCCGAGGCTTGCAAAGGCACCCTCCGATCGGGCAGAACTCCGAGAAGTCGGCGAGAACTCCGAGACAGAAAGAAAAACTCCAGCACCTGGGCATGATAGCCTTGTAAATGAGGGTGTAGGGGGGGTATTTATAGACAAAATCCCCCCTCCTCCTCTCTCTCCCTCATCGGTTAGGACCCCCTAACCGATGGTGACCTCACAATGAGGTCACCATCGGTTAGGGGGGGTCTCCCCCTAACCGATGGTGACCTCACATGAGGTCACCATCGGTAAGGGCTAACCGATGGTGACCTAAGCATGAGGTCACCATCGGTTAGGGGCATCTCTCTCCTCTCTCCCCACGCATGTAGGGGCCCGAAACCCCTATAAATCCCCCCTATTCCAAAGGAAAGGGGTCCCTCCTATTGCCCTGGCGATGCCCTGTTGGTCTTTTGCTTGCCTCGCGAAGCCCTGTTGGGCCTCGGCGAAGCCCTGTGGGAAAATCCCAGAAAAATAGAAAAAGAGCCTTTGCTCATTCCCTCTCTCATTCTCAAATCCCCCTGCTTGGTGTTCGAAGGTACAAATCCCCTTCTTTAGCCCGATAGGCCAGGCGCGGAGAGAGGAGCGGTCGGCGTAATCGTCATCAACACTCCTTCTTAATCCCCATCCCCCACATCGAGCAAGACTCTGTGGGGTGATATTCCCGGGGTTTAAATGCCGTCCATATCGAGCAAGACTCTATGGACACATGGTATTTAAATACCCATGTTCTCCCCGCCCATCGAGCGAGACTCTGGGATGGTGGATTTTGTGCTTATATGTATATGTTTTCTTGAGGAGACTCTGCCCAAGCGGAGGTTCTGCCCAAGGACATATTCGTATATTCGCAAATTTGTGTTCTTATATATATGTTTCTTAAGACGAAACTCTGCCCAAGTGGAGATTCCGTCCAAGAACACATATATAAAAGATTACGAATTTGTAACTATACAAATATGTTCCTTAGGGAGAATCCCGCCCAGGCAAAAATCTCTTTCAGGGGACGTATCCATGTAAACACAAACTCGTGTTATATGTATATGTTTCTTAGAGGAAACTCTGCCCAAGCGGAGGTTCTGTCCGAGAACATATTCGTATATTCACAAATTTATGTTCTTATGTATATGTTTCTTAGGGAAACTCTGCCCAAATGGAGACTCCCCTAAGAACATATCCATAAAATCACAAATTTGTGCCGTACGCATATGTTTCTTAGGAGGAATCTTGCCCGGACAAAGTTCCCTCTAAATTCATATCCGTATAATCACAAACTTCATGTTTATATAAATGTATTTCTTAGTGGAATCTCTGCCCAAATAGAGACTCTGCCCGAGAATATATCTATATAATCACAAATATGCCCCGTTTGTATATGTTTCTCAAAAAAAAAGGGACTCGTTCATACGGGGGGCTCTTCCCATCGGATACTCTGCTCAAATGGAGATACCGTTTGAGAATATATTTACAAAGTGCAAATTTGTGTTTATACACATATTCTCTTTAAGGCAAAGTCCCTCCGGGTAAAGTTCTCCCGAGAATACATGGATACAAGCATATGCCAATATGAAAATATCTCTACAAGGACACCCTGCCTAAGTGGGGACTCACCAAGACATATTCACATATTCAAAAAAAAAAAAAAAAGGGGATTGTGATAATATACACACATCCAAAGAAAAAGGGAAGTGAGACAAGAACTGTGCTCAGACACTCCAAATGGGAGCACATACGCACCTCCACGAGAACTATATCCGTGGAAATGGACTTTGGACAAAAATCATATGACAAGACTTCCATGGAGATACATCCATATGCTCTCCGGAGTGAAATGGACTTTGGACAAAAATCACAATATGACAAGGACTTCCATGAGATACATCCATATGCTCTCCGGAGTGGAAATGGACTTTGGACAAAAATCACAATATGACAAGGACTTCCATGGAGATACATCCATATGCTCTCCGGAGTGGAAATGGACTTCGGACAGAAAATCACAATATGACAAGAACTTCCGTAGAGATACATCCATATGATCTCCGGAAATTGCACCCGCACAAGCATGAAATGAGGAGAAAATAAACTCTACCTCAAATTCGGACTCTGCCTAGGAACGGCATTACAAGAGAACCTCATATAAAAATCCGCACAATAACCCTTCTAATACGGAAGTGTTGCTCCGGGTTATAATACCCCCAAGTTCAGAA
This sequence comes from Colocasia esculenta, assembly GCA_014218235.1. Lineage (NCBI taxonomy): Eukaryota > Viridiplantae > Streptophyta > Magnoliopsida > Alismatales > Araceae > Colocasia > Colocasia esculenta. Next base: position 105,809,060 of record CM024761.1, on the reverse strand, counting down.
TCATAAATCCACGGGCATGCACCCGTTCATGATAATAATCCCCATGTTTTCCCAAATAAAAAATCCATAATCAACCTTTTGCAAAAAGGAGAAAAGACCTCAAATCGGTCCATGGGTATATACCCGCTCCCCTTTTAAAAGGAATCAAATTTGGGCTCCCACAAAGGCAGTCGTTTCAAAAATGGAATATCCAAAGCAAAAAGCATTTCAAAACAATCAAAAGAAAGGAAAACATGTCATAATCAGGATTTTCTAAGAAAAAGCATGTATATTTCTCTCGTCCTTTTTACTATGAAATGGTATTCGGGTTAGAAATTGGTATTAAATAATGCCAAGAGTTTTAACTCGATGTAAATGTAACATCGATTCCGGTCGATGGAGATGGAGGTCCAGCACATGCTACCCTAATTGCCTGATGAGAATAGACATGGGACTCAAGAAGTTCAGATAAAAAACGGCGCACCCGTCCGTTCGCGGACACCCCCGTCCGTTCGCGGACACACCCGTCCGTTCACAGACACCATACCCGTCCGTCTCACGGACACCCAAATTTCCTTCCGCATTGCGCGGATTCTTTCTTCTGTCTGTTAGACAGGCTGGCACGCCCCGCGATATAAAAATCAAAGCATGCGAAACAAATGAATACCCCTCAATGGAATGAAATGAATAAACCAAAAAGAATGCGATGATCCATAATGATGTACTCTGCATATATCCTCTTCTATAACCTCCCCTCTCCTCATTTCCCCCGTGTCAACAGCTGGCACGCCCGGTGGGACCTCTTCTCACCATTCATAGTAACAAAGGACGAGACCTACATACTTTTATGAAAATCCTGATACTGATATTTCCTTCTTGAAGGTACTTGAAAAGAAACAAATCACAAATTGTTGAAGATGGCCGTCACTTATGGACCGCTCGTCGTCAACAACCATGCCAGGTTCGGCTACCTGGCGACTCCGATTATATTCGGAGATTTCCCTGCAGTCGTCGGATCCCCTTTCTTTCTGGGAGTGGTTCCGGCCCATCAAGGAGGAGGAAGCTGCTCAAATATCTTCCTCCCACAAACCAACAAAGAAGAAGTCCAACAACAGCGGACGTGTCAAGGCTCGTTCTGCTACTGTCAACAAGGGCACCCAAATGCCCATGAAGAATGATGCTGTCAAAGGGGGTAAACCCCATTCAACTCAAGTTCGGACCTATTCGGTCCATATGATCTCTTCTACCATTGTGGCTCCTGTCTCCTCACATCGGGGGCAAAATAAACGCCACAAGAACCAAAGGCCGCCCGCTGCCATCTCCAGATCCGGCAAGTCCGTCATGATTGGAAATGTGCGGGTGCGCCTTGATGGTACTCCACCTACCACTCCTCGTGATAGGTATGTTCCAAATATCCCAACCTCGAACCGCTTCTCAGCTCTACGGTGGTTCCGAGGAAAACATGAAGATTCCATGGTGAAAGCCGGTGTCAAGCAAAAGACGCGGCGCTTTACCAAGTTGAAACAAATCTGGGTTCCAAAGAAAGCCCAGAAGTTCAAGAAGAATCAGGCAATGCATCAAAGGTGATTCAAAGAAAAAGCAACACCGAAGATGCCTCTCTTCAATATGCTGGATCTGAACATCCCCGAGGATGGAAAAGAAAAGGCATATACAGAAAGCCAAATTACGAGCCTCAAGGCCCGGAGAATACCCGGGTGGTCGAAGAAATTCCAACTCAACAATCAAATCCTCGAGTATCGGTCTTTGACCGTATATCGTGGATCCCAAGATTTGATAAGCCAAAGGCAATTCCTAGCACCAGTGCTCGTCCGTCAAAAAGGCGACGTGTTACTTGGGCAGCTCGGGAAACGCCCAAGCTTATAATCTTCTCATGTTATACTACCGGAAGGGAAGTTGGCGAACTCGCGGAACAAATCGCGGAAGCCACCCCCAATATCCCACAGAAGATGTCCATCCTAATATCAGACAGTTCGTCAGAAGAACTCATCAACCTGGCGGGCAATTGGCCCCTCTAATCAAGCTTCTCTTCCAACTGATATCAACATGAGGGTACTCAAATTCCCTCCCTTGAAGAAACAAATATTCGACTTGAAGAAGGTGGACCCTCTACCTCTGGCAGTCATCCCGTCATCAACTGCCAACAAAGGAAAGTTTCCACGCAATGGCGGATGATGACAAATATGAAGTTATGCAACAGTGGCGGTCTGAAATGACCTCACTTGTCAATGAGATGAGACGATTGGCAACTTCAAGCCATCGGCCATCCATAGAACCGGTTGCTGCTCAACATCAACAACAAAGCCAGCATCCGGATGGATTTATCTCATTACATAATCCAGCAATTTCTTCAACTGGTCTTCTTCCTCAAGCTACGGGTCCGGATATCAATGACCCATCTAATATCATGCCTCCTCAAACAGAAGCCTTGCAAATTCAAAGGCATGAAATAAAGAAGATGGTTGAAGATATGTTCGCCCAGCAGGGCGAGGGTATTCAGGCTACGGGCTTATATTCTGTCCCGTTCCCTATACATCATCAACTCAAGAAGCTGCCAGAATCATGTCCCAAAGTCCCAAAGTTGCCTAAATATGATGGGCACGGGACACCTCGGGAGCATGTGGCACATTATATTGCCATGGGCGATCTTGCATCTGAGGAATCATATCTCCTCAGATATTTTGCAACTCTTTGACAGGGGTCGCATTCCAATGGTATGCAAAGCTCAAGTTGGCTCAGTTCTCGACTGGGCTGATATGCAATCAAAATTCTATGATCGCTTCCAAACAGCAGAAAGGAAGGTCTCTCTTGCTGAGTTATGCTCTCTCAAACAAGAGAAAGGGGAGTCAGCAATAGGATTCATCCAAAGGTGGAGGGAGTTTAGCATGCAATGTGATAATCCTCCCATCCAACAAGATGCAGTAATTATCTGCCGCAGAGGCCTCATCTTAACAATTAAAGAAAGACTCTTGGCTGCAAATATCAGAAGCTTTGACCAGTTGAATATGGCTGTGGCAGAAATCGAAGGCTTCTTAGTCGAGCAATCAACTCATACAGCTCAAAAGGGTAAACTCCCTAAAGAGCGCAATTCGCCTGCAAAAGAAGTCAATACTATCGACTTCTTGCCCAGTGATGAAACAAAGGGGGCAGTAATCCCCACTACCTCAAGAAAAAAACGGAACCAAAGATACCTCCGCCTACATTGGCCGAGCGTATGAAGGCTCCTTATTCTTTCAGAAAAGAGCATACCAGAAAACTCTTCGATCTCTGCCTTGATAATCAATTAATATCACTGCCGACACCAAAGAAGCCGGCGGATATCGGCAAGATCAATCAACCCAATTATTGCCCGTATCACCGTATGGTGGGGCATCCAATTGAAGACTGCTTTGTCTTCAAGAATGAGGCTCAGAAGATAATCCAAGAAGGCCGTATATCTATGCAAAATGGTCTGGTTGATCCTCCACAGCCTCATACTTCGGATTGGCCAGAACAATCTGTCAATGTTATACATACGGCGGAACCCGCCACAAGCTCAAGGAATCCTGAGGTTGGGTCTTCATGTAACCCACCTCAAGATACTTCTGGAGCTCATTCTCCGCCAAGATCTAGGCATCGGGGTACAAGGAAAACAATACAAAGAGTACAAAGGCAGCTCGAGCAATTGCAACAAAGCCAACAGGAGCTGCGCCAAATCATGCAAAGCATGGAGAGGCGTCAGGATGTGCCTATTCAGGAATCCCACGCCTTTAACCTGCTTATATTTATCCACCGCATATCCGGAATTGCCCCCTATGCTGCCTTTCAAGATCCAAGCGAGTGGTTCCTCGAGAATCCCCCAAATCCTGTCGAGCCGGCAAGGTTATATTCCTTCCGTCGCCAGCATACATTGTCTCTTTTCCGGCTATGCCTGCGATCAGGATATATAGATTATCTGGTCCCGGAAGAACTGAGACCAACTATTGCCCATATCATCAACTACTGGGACACGTCATTGAAGACTGTCCAATTTCAAACAAGAGGTGGAAGAAATGATCCAGCAAGGACGCATCAATATGGGTGACTATCTGGTCAATCCCCCACAACCTCATATTCAGCCACCATCAAATGAGCCATACAATCTGGATTATTCGGTCAATGTCATCAATGCATCATTTCTGGAGTTCTTGAGCCAGAAGGGCAACCGCCTATGCCGCATCCATATCTATCCAGCCGATGGTATGATGATTGGCATCCTCTACATCGACGCTCATTTGATCTAAAAGATACTCAAGCCATATTCAATCAGCTTAAGATCAGAGGGTTGATAAAAGAATATCCCCTGAGTCTATATTTCCGAAAAGGAAAAGCGATCATATCTCTATTGTGAATATCATGCCAAGGTCATACACCCTACCAAAGATTGCCCAGATCTCCATGATTGGATCGAAACAAAGATCCGAGAGGGAGTAATCGATCAAGAGGGAAATCTCCTGACCCCCTCACCACAAATATATGATCCAAGTCCACAGTTCCAAGCACAATATCAAGATCTATGTGAATATTATCATCGCCAGTTGGGCTATGGACGGCATAGAAGCAAGGCTGATGTTGAACAATTCAGAGTCGGCCTGTTTCAATATAGAAATGGAATATCAGAAGAAGCTGCAGCGAAACCAATCTCGCAGCAAGATGAGGAGTTCGTAGATGATTACTACCAACTCCCTCCTGAAATCGTTGAAGAATCAATCAACTCAACCTTTCAGATACAACCTTCAGAAGCTGAATGGGTCACTGTTGGCCCTCGAAAATCAAAAAATTCTAGAAGACCCGGCAAATCTGTCGTCAAAGGTCATTCTAGTAGAAAAAATATTCCTGAACCATCCTCAGAGCAAGAAGTGATGAATTCACTAGAAGCTCTACAAATGAAGAATAGAGAGAAAAATAGAAAAAGAAATGAAAAAAGAAAGATGAAAAAACAAATGGAGGATGCTATGGCAGCAGAGGCTCCTCAGCAGCTGACAGCTGTCCAAAGACTCCAGCTGTTGATTAATGAGCTGGAAGAATATGAAGTCTCCGAGCCCTCTAATAAACCAACGCTCGACCAATATATCCCTTGGGAAGAAATCGAGCGAAAAAGGCGGCTCCGGAACTGGTTATTGCAAGTTCAACATGAAGCACTCCAAGAGGGTGACCTCCCTCCTTCGCCGAATCTGAGTCTCTTCAATGGAGATGAAGAAATCACCATGGAACAGTTGGACTCTATGTTCAGCTCTTTCCATTGCTACATGGTGTTCATTCCTCCTCCAAAGGAATTGCAAACTCCCATAAATAATATCCCTGCACAACCAGGAGATAAAACAACGACGCTTGTATACCAGCGTCGACCTCCAGGTAATTCAAATCGCCATCCTAAGAAGGGTCGTGGTAGGCATCAAAAGGCGGCATCTTCCACTACCAAGCAGCCAGATAAGATTATACTCTTTCATGGCGAAGAAGCAAGGCCTCTGCCCGAACCTCAAATCCGGGCGGATTCTTATATATTTGATCCTTCAGATGAAGAAGGGGGACTACCCGACAAGGCTTCCCAGTCTGAAGATAAAAATTTAAGTCCATATGCTTCATCAAATGAGCCAGACAATGTTCCTCCTCTTCCTAATGAGAAGCTATTGGCTCCTATCTCTCAAAAGAACCGTCAAGTCAAAAGAGCCTTCTGGGTCCTCATCAAGGGAATCCTCCCACTTGGACCAGATACGCTCCGAAGCTGACGACAAAATTCTTCAACAATTACAGTCACTTCCCGTCAACATCACTGTCTGGGAAGCAATTGCCTGGAGCAAAGACTTGAGAGAAACTCTCGTCAAAATACTCCAAGAGCCAGAAATTTATGAAGCCCATATGGCAAATCTTCAATCGCAAGCATGTGAAGCACTGGCGGCAAATGTCACCTTCACTGATGAAGACTTGCTATTATCTTCCCCATACCATAATCGCCCCTTATATATGAAGGGAAAGATCAATGACAGGCAATTGAATCGGATCTTGGTTGATCCAGGGGCATCCATCAATCTAATGCCCTTCAAGACCTTTCAATCTCTATATCTTATGCCCTATATGCAAAGGGTGAAGGATGTGAAGATCACCGGATTCAATCAGAATTCGGAAAAGCCATCGGGAAAGTCACCGTCAACTTGACCTGGGGGATTTTGTCACCAGGGTGACCTTCTTCATTATTGATGCCAATACATCATATAGAGTCTTGCTTGGGAGACCCTGGCTACATGAAAATTGGGTCATCCATCAACTCTCCATCAATGCATTAAATATGCAAAAGAAGGGAAGCAGCACACAGTCTTTGCTGATCAAGCCCCGTTTCGGGAAGATGAATGCAACCTGACTGATGCCCCTTTATATCTTGGAGGACCAAATCTTCCACCCTCCTCCCTCTCTAAAGGGAAAAGTAAGCAAATTGAGTCCTCAAATGAAGACAATGAAACTGGCGAGCTTTTTGTGGTAAACAAAAGCCTTGCCAAATTACCTGCAAATACTTCTCAAAGTAAGCAACCCGCCCAGAACGGCGGAGCATCAGTTATGAAGCTGATCATGCAAGTCAAGTTATCAATGGGAGCATTCCTCTGCCATCCAACTGCATGCAGATCTGCTCTCTAAAGCAAGAACAAAGTGTCCGGCGATTAAAAACTTTCGTCGTCACTCATCAAAGAAAGAAAAAAGAAAGAATGCAAGAAAAGCAGCAAAGCCAATCCTCTTCTACAAAGGGGAATCAATCCTCCAACTTATACAGGGGATGATTTGGTTGGAAGGTAGGTCCAATAACCAACTGGAATCAATACAAGAAATGGCGATATGCCAGAAAAGATTAAGGAGATGTGCAGAAAGCAGAAAATTCCTCAGGTACAAGATGTTTCCCGAAGAAATTTCTTCAAGCAACTATGGGAACCTTCTCAAGTCCGGGGGCAACCTCCATTCTCTGGAAGGGATACCAGAGGATTAGGTTATGATACCAAATCCTCCTATACAGTCAATGTTGTCGGATCATCACCAGAGGTCTGCAGCACGGAAAATAATCAGGAGTCCTCCAACTCCAACTCTCAAAATACTACTTCAACTCTATCAAATGAATTACCAAATGAAGAGCTACCAGAAGAATTCTGCAAGCAATCTTCATCCACAAACTCTGAAGATAGGAATCTCTATGAAGTCTACGTCACCAACTCCGATGACGAGGAAGATTTCATAGATCTGCAACCAGCTCCCCAAGAAATTGAAGATGGTGGACAGGCCACTATTGATGAATTAATTGAACTCAATCTCGGGAATCAACAAGATCCCCGGCCAATCTTTATCAGCGCCCTTCTTGATGAACAAGAGAGGCAATCCTATCAAACTCTTCTGCTGGAATTCCAAGATTGTTTTGCTTGGAATTATAAAGAAATGCCGGGACTGGAGCCATCAGTTGCTGAGCATGAATTATCCATACTGCATACGGCCAAGCCTGTCAAACAAGCTCAAAGGCGTATGCGGCATGAACTAGAATTGAAAGTAAATACTGAAGTCGACAAGCTTTCTGAAGTGGACTTCATCGAGCCATGCATATATCCAATATGGCTCGCCAATATTGTTCCAGTGAAGAAAAAGAATGGTCAAATCCGGATATGTATCGACTACAGGGACTTGAATAAAGCATGTCCCAAGGATGATTTCCCAGTTCCAATCACTGAAACAATGGTGGATATGACCACCGGCTATGAAGCCTTGTCATTTATGGACGGGTCTTCCGGTTACAATCAAGTCCGGATGGCGATCAAAGATAAAGATCATACTGCATTCAGATCACCCAAAGGTATCTTCAACTACAAAAGAATGCCCTTTGGTTTGAAAAATGCAGGGGCTACATATCAAAGAGCCATGACTAAGATATTCAATGAAATGATCCATGATGTGGTTGAATGCTATGTGGATGACTTAGTCGTCAAAACCAAAAAACGGGAGGATCATCTATATGATCTTCGCCGTGTTTTGAAAGGCTTCGTCAATTCAAATTGAAGATGAACCCTATGAAATGTGCATTTGGGGTTTCAAGTGGCAAGTTCCTGGGCTTCATCGTCAAATACCGGGGAATAGAAATAGACCCCGACAAAATCAAGGCGATCCAGCAACTGCCTTCTCCTCAAAATTTGACAGAGCTAAGGTCACTTCAAGGGAGATTAGCCTATATCAGGCGATTCATATCCAATCTCTCAGGAAGATGCATGCCGTTCGGCAAACTAATGAAGAGGATGCTCCCTTCATCTGGGACCAAGAATGTCAAGACGCTCTTGAACAAATCAAAGAGTATCTTCTCACTCCTCCAGTTCTAGGGGCACCAGTTATGGAAAGCCTCTATACTCTATATTGCAGCTATGGATGCTTCTCTGGGAGCTCTATTGGCACAAACAAATGAAGATGATAAAGAGCAAGCTTTATATTATCTTAGCAGAAAGCTAAATTGGTCCGGAACTCCGGTATGCTCCAATGGAAAAAGTATGCCTAGCACTGGTATTTGCTGTAAAGAAATTGAGGCAGGCATATCTGCTGGCTCATGAAATTAAACTCATCTCCAAGTATGATCCAATCAAATATCTGCTGAGGCAACCCATATTGTCAGGGAGACTCGCGAAATGGGCTCTGCCTTATGGAATTTGATATCATATACATCCCACAAAGGGCAATCAAAGGGCAAGGCTTGGCCGAGTTCTTGGCCGCACATCCAGTGCCAGAAGATTCCCTTTATCTATAAACCTTCCAGAAGAAGAAACTCTTTCTCCTGCAAGTGAAAATTCAGTTCTCGAAGAGGTTGCCACAATTGAGCTACCCTCTTGGGAATTATATTTCGATGGAGCTTCCCGAACTCTTCATTATACTGATGGTTCACCACCAGTCTCTACTGGAGCAGGGAGGGATCGTCTAGTCACTCCATGGGAGGAATCTTATACAACTCCTGTGCTCTTATGAAGCCACTCACAAATAATGAAGCCGAATATGAAGCTCTGATTATTGGGCTCCGGCTGGCTCTCGAAATGGGAATCAAAGGCATACAAGTTTATGGTGACTCTCAGCTGGTCATCCGACAAATATTGGGCCAGTATGAAGTCCGTAAACCACAATTGCTTCCATACTATACCACTGTTATGAAGCTCAAAGAAAAATTCAACTTCTTCGACATATCTCATGTGCGAGACGAGAAGTGAAAATTCTCAGGCTGATGCTTTAGCCAAATTGGCCTCTGCTATAAAATTGCCTCCTGAAGGGGAATTGGACATAAGTGTCCGCCACAGAAGGCTCATGCCGAGTATCCTCGACGATGAGTCTGACGTTGCAATTGAAGAAGAGTATATAATGCAGAGCTAGATACAACAAATGAACCTGAAGATTGGCGCGAGCCGATTATCAAAATCAAGAAAGGTTGGCTACCTCCAGATCGAGCACAAAGAATTCAGCTCTTACGCAGGGCTACATCATATCAAATAATAGCAAGATCAACTGTATAAGCTGGTCCATGAAAAGAAAAGGATCAGTGCTCCTCAGATGCTTATCCCCAAAGAAGCCAAAATCATCATGAAAGAAGTTCACTCCGGCTGTGTGGTGCACACCAAGCAGGAGAAAAGATGAAAATCAATATTAAGTTGAAAGGCTTCTACTGGCCTACCATGTACGCAGATTGCATCCAATATGCCCGTACATGTCATCAGTGCCAAGCATTTGGCCCTATACCAAGGAAATCACCAAATGTATTACATCCCACTGCGCCAACATGGCCGTTGCCGAATGGGGTATGGATATTGTGGGGACCATTCCCACCTTCATCTCAAGGCCACAAGTTCATACTGGCTGCCACAGATTATTTCTCTCGGTGGGCTGAAGCTATCCCATTGAGGGAGGTAACCGGGAGAGTCAGTCGCCAAATTTGTCAAGCAAACATAATATACAGATTTGGGACTCCTCACAGAATCATATCCGATAATGGGTCTCAATTCAGAAACAAAACAATATATGCCTTGGCGGCGAAATTTCATATAGATTGGAGAACATCGTCAGTATATAATCCCAGGCAAATGGGTTGGCAGAAGCCTTCAACAAAACCCTCTGCAAATTGCTTGCCAAGATAGTCGGCAACAGAAAGCGGGAATGGGGAGAAAAGGTTCATGAAGCCTTGTGGGCTTATCGAACTGTATATAAAACCCCTACCGGATGTTCGCCCTTCTCCTTGGTATAGGAGCTGAGGCCATGATCCCTATAGAAATTGAAATGGCATCCTATCGGGTGGCAATCCAAGGTGAACTACAAAATCAAGATCAAGATCAAATGGAAAGAAGACTTGAGGAGCTCTCCAATCTAGAAGGAAGGCGCCTTGAAGCATACAAGTCTCTCCAAGTATATCAGGCTAGAATGGTTCGAGCATTCGACAAATTAGCAAGACCCAGAGCTTTTAAGCAAGGGGATCTTGTCATGGTCAAATGCAGAGAAGCAATGGCCGGAAAGTCATGTGGCAAACTTCAACCCACCTGGCTCGGTCCATATATCGTCACTCTGGCATATGAAGGAGGCGCATATCGGCTAGTTGACCATAAAGGTAATGTGCCCTTCCCCCGCTAACGGGAAACACCTGAAATTGTATCACGCGCCAGAGCATGAATTCCTGGCCAGCCACCAAAACAAAAAAACCAATCACCCAAAGGGCTCGAAGCCGAAAGAAATGAAAAAAAATGATGAAATGAAGTTTGCCATAGATGGGGGCAAAGGAATCAAACTCCACCTGCCGTCATATACCCCAAACTTTCAGTCCCTACCGAGCATGAAGCCAAGGGCATTCCATGTATAAACCCAAAAAAAAAAAAAAAAAAAATAAAGGGAAAATTCAATGAAAGATGGAAGTTATGGCATATCCCGCCAAATGAGGTTCCAAGCTACAATGATAAGTTATGTTTAAAACCATACCAAAACCATAGCCAGCAAACCAAAAGGTAGGCTATGTCAAACCCAAATACAAAAACCATAGCCACAAACCAAAAAGGTAGGCTATGTCAAAACCATACCAAAACCATAGCCACAAACCAAAGGTAGGCTATGTCAAAACCACATACCAAAACCATAGCCAGCAAACAAAAGGTAGGCTATGTCAAACCCAAATACAAAAACCATAGCCAGCAAACCAAAAAGGTAGGCTATGTCAAATCCAAATACCAAAACCATAGCCAGCAAACCAAAAAGGTAGGCTATGTCAAATCCAAATACCAAAACCATAGCCAACAAACCAAAAGGTAGGCTATGTCAAATCCAAATACCAAAACCATAGCCAGCAAACCAAAAAGGTAGGCTATGTCAAACCAAATACCCAAACCATAGCCAGCAAACCAAAAAGGTAGGCTATGCAAATCAAAACCATACAAACCAAAAATATCAAAACCACCAAACCATAGCCAACAAACCAAAAGGTAGGCTATGTCAAATCCCAATACCAAACCATAGCCAACAAACCACAAAGGTAGGCTATGTCAAATCCAATACCAAAACCATAGCCAGCAAACCAAAAAGGTAGGCTATGTCAAATCCAAAACCATAGCCACAAACCAAAAACTATGCAAATCCAAATACCAAAACCATAGCCACAACCAAAAGGTAGGCTATGTCAAAACCATACCAAAACCATAGCCAACAAACAAAAAGGTAGGCTATGTCAAACCATACCAAAAATCATAGCCAACAAACCAAAAGGTAGGCTATGTCAAAACCATACCAAAAACATAGCCAGCAAACCAAAAAGGTAGGCTATGCCAAATCCAAATACCAAAACCATAGCCAGCAACCAAAAAGTAGGCTATCAAATCCAAATACCCAAACCATAGCCAACAAACCCAAAAGGTAGGCTATGTCAAATCCAAATACCAAAACCATAGCCAACAAACCAAAAAGGTAGGCTATGTCAAATCCAATACCAAAACCATAGCCCAAACCAAAAAAGGCTAAATCAACCAATACCAAAAGCCAACAAACCAAAACGTCAATCCATACCAAGCCATAGCCAACAAACCATAAAACTATCAATCCAAAACCAAAACCAAACCCAAATAACCTAAACCCCAAATCAACCAACTCCATACCAAAGCCCAGAACCACCATCTCACATCAGAAGCCTCACCATCATCCATCCAGTTCACACCGTTTCAGAACCAGACCCTCACCCTTTTGGTTATCTGAGCCAGTCGAATCTTCAAAAAAAAAAAGAAAGAAACAAAAAGGGGATTAAAAATAGAGATACCCCGATGGACTTAAGTATACAATCCCTTGTATACTTAAGGGAAAAGATCAAAAAATCCAGCTGAGGTGAAACCCGAGAGGGCGCTTCAGGCAAAAATGGATAACCCCTCAACGTGAAAACCCGAAAGGGCGCGTTGGAAAAAGCTAAAGGGGGCCAGTCTTGGTGAAAACCCGAAAGGGCGCTAAGGCTGGTAATGTGACAAAAAAAAGAGAGAAAAGAAAAAATGATGATGGAAAGGAGGATTCTCAATTCTCCATTCATACAAGTCACCACATTAATTGCAGAGGGTGACAGATACCACATAGAAAGGAAATCAAGGCGATAAGCCCAATATACAAATGTTGTGCTGTGAAACAAAGGCAGGAAAGCTTCCTCCTCTCCAGCTATGCAAACCCAAATATGAACCCCTTTTCGGGCACCAAGCCATCAGGAAGGAGTGAAATTCAAATCCCAAAGTCAACAATAAACACCATTTAGAGCCATCTAAACCAAGTCCAGGGCTAAATCATACCCAAATTCATACTCAATCCAAACCCAAATCCAAAATACCACAAAGGTGACCAAGTCACCCAACATACTCATATCCAAACCCAAATCCAAAATACACAAAGGTGACCCAAGTCACCCAACATATCCATTCAAACCCAAATCAAAATACTACAAAGGTGACCCAAGTCACCCAACATACTCATATTCAAACCCAAATCCACATCCAAATCCAAATTCCAAAACCAAATTCCAAATCCGAATTTCCAATCATTGGCCATATTCAAATCCCAAACCACATTTGAAACCATCACTCACTCCATAACCAAACCTTTGGCCATTCAGCCATCCAAGTCAGTTGAGTCCTCGACGGCCTTGGCATAAAAAAAAGAAAAGAAACAAAAAAGGGGGTTAAAAATAGAGATACCCCGATGGACTTAAGTATACGGCCACTGTATGCTTGAGGGTAAAAAGATCAAAAAAATCCAGCTGAAGTGAAAACCCGAAAGGGCGCTTCAGGCAAAAATGGATAACCCCTCAACGCGAAAACCCGAAAGGGCGCGTTGGAAAAAGCTAAAGGGGGCCAGTCTTGGTGAAAACCGAAAGGGCGCTAAGTTGGTAATGTGAAAAAAAAAAAGAAGAAAAAAAAGAGACAGAAAATGAAAGAAGGAATTTCCTTGTCCTTCATATTCATAAAGTCATAAGTCACTCTGTTACATATTCATAAGGGGTGACAGATAGTCACACACTACTTACAAAAAAAAAAAAAAACAAACAAATCAGGACAACAAGCCTAATACACAAAGGCTATGTTGAGAAGCAAAGCCAAGAGGGTGCCTTCTTCTGCAGCCGCTCTCCCTTCTAACTTTGAAGATCCGGTCCGGCGAGAGCGTCTCCATCTCTGACATGGGGGCCTCTCTCGGGATTTTCAACTTCATATCCGGCATCTCGAGCCTGACAAGATATTGCCTCGCCAAGCTCGCGTTCCAGCCGAGCCATCCGCAGTTCTCGCGTCTTTCGACGCTTGCGCACTTCAGCAGCCTGGAGATCATCGGCTTCAGCATCGCTCTCCAGAGCTTCAATCCGCTGGGCCCAGGTCGTCTCCACCTGACGGGTGTACACCCTGTTCCAAACATCCGTGATGAAAGTCATCCAACGCTCCTGCTGGATTCCCATGCTAAAGGCAGATCCAGTATGTTGCTCCAGCGCCTCTCGAATAACTTCAATAGGCGCCGGGTCTGTGGAGTCTGCCAATGCCGTAATTCGGCCAACAAGGAATTCCCAGCAGCCATCATCAGCAAAGTGCGGGGCTGGTTGCGTTCCTGCAGGCCATCTTATACCATGCTCAGGGGGAGCACCAACCTCCAAGGGCGGAGAGCCGCCTTCGTCAGAATTCGGCACAACATCTGCCCAAGAAAAAGAAATCAGCAGCAAGAAAAAGCTGTTAGCAAGACAAAGCTGGTAAAACAGCAAGTCAAAGATGCAAGGCATAAAGCTCGGCTCTTCTCACCTGGAACGGGGATTTCGCCTTCCTCCTCAGCCTCAGATTCTGAAGGTTGAGCGGGATTGGATGGTCCAGGATGCGGATCTTGAAAGGAGCTGGGAAAATATGCGGATTTGCATAAAACTGCTCCCCATCATATGGGAAGGTTGGAGGGACATAGGTAGAGTCTGCCTGGTGAAGGCCTCCGCCTCCACTTGTGGTGTCCCCCACTTGAAAGGCAGATTGAGCGGCAAGTCCAAAAACGGGCTCATCGAAATCCCCAACTCGGGATGGAGAAGTTCGCCCCTGAGACAGAATATGAATCTGTCGTTCCCCAGCCAAACAGTTGATCACAGAATTCTGCCCCTTTTAAAAGCAAATACAGCAAGGGAGGAGGATTCGTCATGAAAAGAAATATGTCATGATGAAAACTATATACGGGCTTGAGAAAATCGGCTCACCAAAAGAAGTTGTCCCTACAGGAGGCCTCCACAGGTCTCGGGATATAGACCTCAACGGGGGCAGAAGAATACTCTCCTTCTGAAACTCCCAGTTCAGCATATGTGAATCCTGGACAGTCAACATCGGCTTCTACCACCCCAGAAAATGCAAAATGGGAGGGAGCACCATCAGTCCCCTCTTCGGGCAAAGGATCTGCTGTACTATGCAGAGTGCTCCCGTTTCCCTCTCTATGAAAAATAGGGGGACTTTCGGGCGGAGAACCACACTCATCTGGAAGGGGTGAGCCGGCGCCCGCCTCATCAGTTTCATCATCTAATGCAGAAGAATATGGAAGAAATCAATATGAGAATTGATGATAAGAAAAAAGAGAGGCGGGGAATGATAGAAGAATATACCACTCGAGGAGGCATATGCAACCTCTTTGGCCTTTTCAGCTCTTCTATGGGCGGAGGAAGAAGGAGCGCCAGGGCGAGTCCCGTTGCCCCTATCCCCGTTAATCCTCAAAGCGGGAGTAGCTGGAAGACGAGGTCGCCATAAAAAAAAAAGAAGAAGAAAAAAAAAAGGGAAAGAAGGAAAAGGGGTGGCTTACGTGCTGACTCTGATGAAGGCCTTGGTACCAGCTGAAGGAAGGTGGTGCTACAAGCTTCCCCCACTCTCTTCATAATATCCTGAACATCTCGAAATGTCTTGGCATTTTCCAGCCGAGGGATATATTCCAGAGGCCCAATATTGCCATTACATTTATAAGATGTCTTTCCCATCGTGTCCATCCGGCATGGCCGATACTCTCTGGGGGCAGCTTTGTCGACAAAGGTACTGCAGGAGAGTGACCGCAGTCAGCCAATAAATGATTCCACCAGCAATATGATGAAGAATCATCGCTGGCGACCGGGGCTTTTGTCCAAAACAGCTCTATGGGTGCCAGGAGCGATATTTCCCCCTGATAGTAATACCTGTCATTTTCGGCCTTGTATTATGTGACATACTGGCATCATAACGCTTCTTATATGAGGCTGCTATGCTGGAAAAGTGCGGTTAAGATATGCCTCGTCAATGAAGACCGGGGACAAGCTGTACTGCACAAGCCGAATCCTCCCTCTCCCTTATTTTGCCAGGGGAGAGTCGGAAAATACCGCTCCGGTCAAACCACCATCTGGCATAAAAGATATCCATATGTCCCGTCATTCTGGCGCAGGAAGGGCACATGCTGAACCTGTTTCAGGACGACGGAAATAATTCCACCAGCTTGCCGCCGTCATGTGGACATCATGGCCGCGTTGGAGTCGAAGTGACAATGGAAATTCCGCAGGTGGCGGGATAGATTGATCGTACCCGAAATTTCTGGCAAATCGCGAAGGATAATAAGGCTCAGTGATAAGAGTCGACCCTACGCGATATACCAGTACTCCGGGGAACGAATACAACATAACCAGTCCTGATATATGGGCTGGCTGGGACTATTGCTATTTGCTGAATGATACTGTGTCCCGCCGGAGGTCTGGGTGCAGAAAGGCCTGGTTCTCCGGGATGCATTGTCAAATTGAAGTAGTCCCTGCTCATTGTTCGGCAGAAAAGACAAACTGGATCTAGTACTCATCAGCTCCGTCAGCGGATCTCCAGCTGGACGATTCCGGAACAATAAAATTAATGGAGCTGAAGAGGATGAGGCAAATCAATTGTCTGACACAAACTAGGCAGCAAGAGGCCGGCCCAAGCGCTCAAGTAATGGGTGGGTAGCTGCACCTTCCTATCTCGGGGACTGGGATGTGAACTCAACGATCCCAGCCCGTGAAATATATTTGCTAGTGCTGCTGGGGCCAAAGCAAGTTGACGGCCCTCAGCCAGAAGGCAAGCAGGGTAAATAAGGCCTGGCCGAATATATTCTTCCTCTCCATGGGGAACCACAAAGCTGGACAACAGTAAACTAAGTAAGCGGCCAAATAAGTGCGGTCAGGTAGCCGCCGAGGGTTCCAACCATATCCTTCGGGGCACAAATGAATCGTCCCCGGGAAGGCTTCCTCACTTCTAGCTGTTGATACTCTTCTAGACAGCGACCCTCAACTGAAAAGCCATCGAAGAAGCAAAATGGCCCATTATAAAAATATCGAAGCCAGGCATTCTGACTGACCCTTATAGTTGAGGAAGGCGAAGATGCTTTGTGTTTTCCCGACACGGGCCAGGTCCCGCCATACTTTTGTCAGGAAACGGAGGCTATATGGATAGAAATACTGGCCAGAGCCATTGCTGCGGTGGCTGTGCAAGTCATCCAATACAATTTCTTCGTAAAGAAGCCCAGATATCGGCAGGCCTGAAATTTGGTGAAAAACCCATAAGTCAATGGAAGTTTCACCCTCAGCCGTCCCGAAGGTAGGTATCCATCTGGGGCTAAATCTCTCCACCAAACCTCGAAGAATACCTGTGTAACAGGGATAGTCATACAGTGCTGCCTCAACAGCTCCATAAATGCCAGATTTCTTCAAGATTTCACCATAGTGGTGCAAAACACCAGTCAACCACTCTGTGGCCCCATAACGAAAGATATGAGAAGATACAACTGACCAGTGGCCATACCAGCTGGGGGAAGTGAAATCAATAATCCGATCCAAAAGACATCGGATATCATGACTTCCAGCGGCATACCGGGAGTCACTGGGCATCAGATAGGTGCATTGATCTCCATCGCAGTTGTATGGCGATTCTGCAAGTTCCAGATAACAGGGGACAGCTTCCGTGACCGAGTATAACAATCAAGGTCACGATTATAGGGGCCAAGGTTATCAGCCGTCGGCATCCTCGTCAAAGGCATATATCCCAGAGGAAAACTGGGGTAGGAAAAGGCACAGGTACCCAGGAGGCTATCCCGGAACCTTAAAATGGCAAATTCCAGTACCTCCTCTCAGCCAAAATGCAGGGATCATCCTTGGACATATTGGGTGGATGAACTGCTGGATAAAGGAAATAATTCCCTGTCAGATGGGAATGGCTTGGATAGCCTCCTCTCCGCATATAATGATAAGTCCCTTTCGAAGACAGATGCGAGAGGATCCACTGAGCCGTTTGGGCAAGACCTTCAGGGTTAAGGGTTGCTACTACATGGTAACCACTATCCAGAGAAGGTAAATTGGCTTCAGTAATACGAGGCCTCGCCAGGGCAGGCATCATAATTCCTTTCGGAACAACCCCGTCACGAGTCTTCTGGTGTGGTTGTCACGGGCAATAATTCTTTTGAAAGGCATGATGAAAGACTGGGAAACCACAGGTAAAACCAAAAGGAAATCAGAAAAGAAAAAGACACTAAGTCTAGCTGAGCAGAAATCCGGGATCAAAAGCACTACAAAATGCTCCGGAATGCAAAGCAAGGATTTGCAGGGTCGCGTGTCGTCACTTTCAGTTCCGACACGTGTCCGTGGGGGGCATTTGTTGGAAGGTAAAAATGTGACACGTTTACTTCAACAGGAAATTATAAATCATCAGATGATGGTCCGGCGACTAGCCAGTTAAAGCTATTTTGGCGGACAATCGTTCAAGTACGGACATGATGAAAGGCCGTTGAGCCGTGGAAATAAATGTTGGTTATCGGCAGGCCTGGTTACAATACATTATCAGCAGCCTGCTCAGAGGCCAGAAAGTTGTGATTTAAAATGACCACAAGGTTATTTAAGTTACAAAATATCAGTGGGATACTTCCTCAAATTTAGCAGGGGAGTTCCGGCCCTTAAAATGGTGCCCGGAGTCCCGGTTAAAATGAAAGTACAAGGAGAACATGTCTCCGTCCAAAGTACGAAGCACGGAAAAATCCGGCAGCACAAGGTCTATAGACCGAGTACGAAGGACAAGTACAAAGAACAAGCTCCGGCAAGCTCTCCGATCGGGCAGAACTCCGAGAAGTCAGGGCGAGGCGCCGAAGAAACGGAGCAGGATTCCAGCAGCAACTCCGGCAGCACAAGGTCTATAGACCGAATACGAAGAACAAGCACAAAGAACAAGCTCGAGGAAGAACTCCGAGGCTTGCAAAGGCACCCTCCGATCGGGCAGAACTCCGAGAAGTCGGGCAGAACTCCGAGAAAGAAAGAAAACTCCAGCACCTGGGCATGATAGCCTTGTAAAAGGGTGTAGGGGGGGTATTTATAGACAAAATCCCCCCCCTCTCCTCTCTCTTCCATCGGTTAGGACCCCTAACCGATGGTGACCTCACAATGAGGTCACCATCGGTTAAGGGGGGGTCTCCCCCTAACCGATGGTGACCTCAACATGAGGTCACCATCGGTTAAGGGGCTAACGATGGTGACCTAAGCATGAGGTCACCATCGGTTAAGGGGGAATCTCCCTAACCGATGGTGACCTCATCATGAGGTCACCATCGGTTAGGGGCACTCTCTCTCTCCTCTCTCCCACGCATGTAAGGGGCCGAAACCCTATAAATACCCCCCCTATTCCAAAGGAAGGGGGGTCTCTCCTACTTGCCCTGGCGAAGCCCTGTGGGTCTTTTGCTTGCCTCGGCGAAGCCCTGTGGGGAAAATCCAGAAAAAATAGAAAAAGAGCCTTTGCTCATTCCCTCTCTCATTCTTAATCCCCTGCTTGGTGTTCGAAGGTACAAATCCCCTTCTTTAGCCCGATAGGCCAGGCGCGGAGAGAGAGCGGTCGGCGTAATCGTCATCAACACCCTTCTTAATCCCATCCCCCACATCGAGCAAGACTCTGTGGGGTGATATTCCCGGGGTTTAAATGCCGTCCATATCGAGCAAGACTCTATGGACACATGGTATTTAAATACCCATGTTCTCCCCGCCCATCGAGCGAGACTCTGGGATGGTGGATTTTGTGCTTATATGTATGTTTTCTTGAGGAGACTCTGCCCAAGCGGAGGTTCTGCCCAAGGACATATTCGTATATTCGCAAATTTGTGTTCTTATATATTGTTTCTTAAGACGAAACTCTGCCCAAGTGGAGATTCCGTCCAAGAACACATATATAAAAGATTCGAATTTGTAACTATACAAATATGTTCCTTAGGGAGAATCCCGCCCAGGCAAAAATCTCTTTCAGGGGACGTATCCATGTAAACACAAACTCGTGTTATATGTATATGTTTCTTAGAGGAAACTCTGCCCAAGCGGAGGTTCTGTCGAGAACATATTCGTATATTCACAAATTTATGTTCTTATGTATATGTTTCTTAGGGGAAACTCTGCCCAAATGGAGACTCCCCTAAGAACATATCCATAAAATCAAATTTGCCTATACGCATATGTTTCTTAGGAGGAATCTTGCCCGGACAAAGTTCCCTCTAAATTCATATCCGTATAATCACAAACTTCATGTTTTATAAATGTATTTCTTAGTGGAATCTCTGCCCAAATAGAGACTCTGCCCGAGAATATATCTATATAATCACAAATATGCCCCGTTTGTATATGTTTCTAAAAAAAAAGGGACTCCGTTCATACGGGGGGCTCTTTCCCATCGGATACTCTGCTCAAATGGAGATACCGTTTGAGAATATTTACAAAGTGCAAATTTGTGTTTATACACATATATCTCTTAAGGCAAAGTCCCTCCGGGTAAAGTTTCTCCCGAGAATACATGGATACAAGCATATCCAATATGAAAATATCTCTACAAGGACACCCTGCCTAAGTGGGGACTCACCAAGACATATCACATATTCAAAAAAAAAAAAAAAGGGGATTGTGATAATATACACACATCCAAAGAAAAAGGGAAGTGAGACAAGAATGTGCTCGACACTCCAAATGGGAGCACATACGCACCTCCACGAGAACTATATCCGTGGAAATGGACTTTGGACAAAAATCATAATATGACAAGGAACCATGGAGATACATCCATATGCTCTCCGGAGTGGAAATGGACTTTGGACAAAAATCACAATATGACAAGGACTTCCATGGAGATACATCCTATGCTCTCCGGAGTGGAAATGGACTTTGACAAAAATCACAATATGACAAGGACTTCCATGGAGATACATCCATAGCTCTCGGAGGGAAATGGACTTCGGACAGAAAATCACAATATGACAAGAACTTCCGTAGAGATACATCCATAGATCTCCGGAAATTGCACCCGCACAAGCATGAAATGAGGAGAAAATAAACTCTACCTCAAATTCGGACTCTGCCTAGGAACGGCATTACAAGAGAACCTCATATAAAAATCCGCACAATAACCCTTCTAATACGGAAGTGTTGCTCCGGGTTATAATACCCCCAAGTTCAGAATCATAAATCCACGGGCATGCACCCGTTCATGATAATAATCCCCATGTTTTCCCAAATAAAAAATCCATAATCAACCTTTTGCAAAAAGGAGAAAAGACCTCAAATCGGTCCATGGGTATATACCCGCTCCCCTTTTTAAAAGGAATCAAATTTGGGCTCCCACAAAGGCAGTCGTTTCAAAAATGGAATATCCAAAGCAAAAAGCATTTCAAAACAATCAAAAGAAAGGAAAAACATGTCATAATCAGGATTTTCTAAGAAGAAGCATGTATATTTCTCGTCCTTTTTACTATGAAATGGTATTCGGGTTAGAAATTGGTATTAAATAATGCCAAGAGTTTTAACTCGATGTAAATGTAACATCGATTCCGGTCGATGGAGATGGAGGTCCAGCACATGCTACCCTAATTGCCTGATGAGAATAGACATGGGACTCAAGAAGTTCAGATAAAAAAACGGCGCACCCGTCCGTTCGCGGACACCCCGTCCGTTCGCGGGACACACCCGTCCGTTCACGACACCATACCCGTCCGTCTCACGGACACCAAATTTCCTTCCGCATTGCGCGGATTCTTTCTTCTGTCTGTTAGACAGGCTGGCAGCCCCCGCGATATAAAAATCAAAGCATGCGAAACAAATGAATACCCCTCACAATGGATGAAATGAATAAACAAAAAGAATGCGATGATCAATAATGATGTACTCTGCATATATCCTCTCTTCTATAACCTCCCCTCTACCTCATTTCCTCCCCCGTGTCAACAGCCCCACACGCACACCCTATTTTTTAAACTTCAGATTTAATAGATGTGTCAATGAAGTACGATCAAGTGGGTGGAGGAAAGGTTCATCCAGTGGCAGATGCAGGACTTTTCCTTGGCTCAACTCATCATACTAGATTCATGAGAATAATTAATAAAGATAATCTTTTACAATCATAATTTAAATTCTTATTTGACAATTTTTAAACACAATTATATATTGACAATTTAAACTAACCTACTCTCTCTTAACATATGTACCAATTATGTGCTATTTTTGACATTTTAACAAATATCAAAAGAAACAAACTCAATCTATGTTTATTTATTCACAATTTTATTCTAACATATTACATGTGTTCTCTCTTAAAATATACACCAACTGCTTTCTGATATTATCTAATTTAACTTACATAATCATATCGCATTAATAAAAATACTATGGAGATACTGCTGCATGTCAATATTTCTCATTAACTTAATTAAAAGAATAAAATTTATTTACAAAAGGCAGTTGATTCTGTGATCAGAAAGAAATGAAGGCAGAATAAAATCTAGACATCACCATGTCTGGGTATTTCTAGAAGTATTAGATTAATGGAATGGATGACAAAGATGACCAACTAAACGACAGTGTTGGGGGGTTTGCTACAGTTGGGGAGGATAGCCAAGTTTGCTTCTGCAAAATTAAAAGTTAAAATTAAGAGCTACATTTAATCAAGAATTATAATCTAAATAGGAGTCAGGCTCCCGTGTCGTGATGCCAGAATCACAATGAATATCAATTATTTACTTCCAAATTTAGGCCAGCGCCAATCCCGATCCGAATCGGGTGATTCTGATCCGCCTGCATCGCCATGGTCGATCTGATCCAGAATCGGCCAAAATCTTGATCCAGATCGGCCGATTCCGATCCAGCCCATTCCATCTTCCATGATTGCAACTACGACAGATCTTCGCACTTCGACATCCTTAGACTTGTGGCCCTTTCTAGAGAGTTCAGTCACTGACTTGGAGAAACAATCTTCTAGTATTTAACGACTATTACACTCACAGAAGGCTTCCAAGCCTCTGCTCAACCTTTTTTTCTGCTTGCCTCAGTCCATACCCCACCACTGTTTCTATCACTCTCCCTAACCTTTAGAGCTCAATATGTCTGAAGATAATCATGGGTTCAAAACAGTTCACCTCCACCATTTTTCTCCTCTCATGCAGTCATGCTTTGACCTTAAGAGGCAATAGTACCTCAGATTCATTTTAGATTTAATATATATATTCCCTTTTTTAGTTTTGGGCAGTGCAGGGTATGGTTGCCGCTGATTACGACCAACACTGAGTTAGCCGGAATCAAGCCAAAACAGGTCAGGATTTGCTGATTACAAAATCGATTCCAAATCCTGAATCTGTGGCAGATACTGTTTCCTCATTCCTCAACAGGAACATTATCAGGAGAATATTTAACCTTCACTTAATGTTCAATGATATAGGACAACACTTGGTATTATCAAACTCTGGGCTAAATGGCACATGGGGTTCACCACTTCACCAGTATGGAGTTCAAGCAGTCAGTCCCTCAAGTCCATAAAACACTGAAACAGCCTACTCTCAGAGAATATATATGATACAGTGGGTCAGTGAGTGGTTGATGCGTACTTGCCATTTCTAGTTAATTGGGCAAAGAGGTCAACTGGTTATACACCAGAGAGCATTAATATCTTGTGAGCGTCAAAAGGGCTCATTTGCTTGGGCCATTGTGTTGAGTGGCAGCATAGGTAATATGACTAGTGAAATGCCCTTCACTGTGATATCCTATTGCCAAACAGGATATCTTATTAATCACTATACTATCCACATTCAGGCAAGGAAATTCAAAGAAAACTTTTTAAAAATAATAACAATAACCAATAAGGTATAGAAACAATAGAAATAAATTGCTTAAGCTTTTGCATGTCGGTACAAAAAGAAGGCAATGGATTCAGAGAACAAATCATTCAATCATCAATTGTGTTAAATAATGCTACTACAAAATTCCAGCAGGCTGGAATCAGGTACAAGTAGCAAAAAGGAAACAAGGTCAGGTCACTGACAAGAACAAGAATGAAGGCACACAATCATACAGCATTTGAGACTCTATAGCAAAGAACCAAATCATGACTTACAACCAATCCTGTCCTCACTGACTTATTGTCCTTATCTGGAAAATCTTCTTCAGAAGCAGCCTGAAGGAACTTCGCTCCAGACCCCTGAGTTTACGGTCAATTTGGCATGCTTCAATATATCGACAACGCTGTAACCAGTATAGGAAATACTTTTAGGCACATTTGCTACAACTTGGAAAACAATACAAAGAAAAATCCCACACAATAACTATTCAAATAAATAGCATGAATTACTCCATCACCCATCACTGGAGTAGACATGTTTGCCAGCAAAGGTTCAAAAATTACATGCATTAACAACATCCTAACTATGAGCATGGGAACATATGACTAGAAAAGACGGCAGAAAAGCTTTAGGGAATCAGATTGAAGTTTGGTGGTGGTTCTAGCCAATCTGTAACAAGTGACATTATCTTCCAAGAGAATCCTTCTCATATATAACCCTAGACAGCCAGTTCCCAAGCAAAACCGTTCATCCAATGAAAAACTGGTGTCCATTTCTGAGGATTATCTTCCAAACGGAATCCTTCTCAGATGTTAGCCTACATAGCCAATTCACAAGCAACACATTCAATATTGAAATCTTTGACATAGTAATCCATTCAGAGGTTCGCAAATCCTATCCCACACAAAGAAGTTTTCATTTGAAAGTCCCAGAAGAATTTTCCTCCTGATTTTGTCTTTGACACATTAAAGGTAGAATTGAAATAGGAAGCTTGAAAAAATGTTTTTATGGGGTGTTTGGTTGCAGTCTTTTAACTTCGTTTTAGTTGAAAACTAACAAAAATGGAAACTCTTTCTCCTCAAATGGTGTTTGGAAAGCATACTCGTATGTTTTAAGAAATTGTCTCCCAAAAAAATTATAACTCATCACTTTTTTTCTTCAGAAAAGACCCGCTTGATGCCTCTTCCTCTCTGCAAACTGAATGCTGCTCCATCCCCCTCCTCTTGCAAGGCCCTGCTTAGATGAATCCGGCTCCCCATCTAATGTACCTACTTAGCCTTCCAGCCATGTTGCCCACCATCCACCCACTTCCTCCAGAGTGTTGTTTACCTCTGTGATCAGCCCCAACCTCGCCATCCCACTCACCCCTGCTCCCAACCACCTCCCCTCCCCAGCCCAACTCACACCATTTCTGCCTCCCATGGCGGACACCGCAGGCCCTGTCTAGCCTGTTGCCACCTCCCCATTCCAGCCCAACCCTGTCGCCAGCCACATATGTTGCTCCAACCATCTCTACCTCCCCCTCCGCTGAGCACTTTAGTGCGTCCCCCCCCCCTCCAAAAAAAAACCCCACCCCAACCCCCCAAGACTCTACCTTCCAGCACCACCCATCACCCACCCACCCCACATCACTACCTAGCAGTGAAGCCCGAACCCACCTTGTCCTCCCTTGCCAGTTTGATCCTTTCCCTTCCCCTGGACAAGTGCTGCTCAGTGAAAAAAAAGGTTTCCCCAACAGAAAATTGTGACCATGTTGCCAAACATAAGCAATTGCATTATTGTTTTAAAATTTTGAGTCAAAGAAAAAGAGACAACAAGACCTGACAACAAAACAGATTTAAAGAGAAATTTGCTTCCGAACACCCTGGCACTTCTTCACAGAGTCTAGACTCCCAAAATGTTGATTGCATGTTTTGTGGGGCTACTTTTCTGTGAAATTCATGACCTATTGATAGATCGAGAAACTAGAGTATGGTGGCACAAAGTTACAAACTGATATGGGCAAAGGGTTTACTCACAAAAATACAACTGTTTTTGTGGAAAGTCATGATGAAGAGACTTCCTACTGCCGAGTGCGACAGGATCGAATCTTTAGTTCCTATTGGGAAGTCGCCCTGTGTGTTCTGTGATTTATACTTTGTACGAGGAAAATCTGGATCACTTGTTCTGCACATGTGGCATTATATGAGTTGTTTGGCAGATTGTCTTTAAGTGCTTTTGCTTACAAGGGGTTATGCCATCAGACTATGTAAGGTGGGATCGGGGTGGATCGAGCGGCCCGATCCAGTCTGACTCCATCCGATTCCACCTCGATTCCATCTGCTTTAGCCCGATTCCCTCAGCTTACCTTAGCCACGTCTGATCCCGTCCACTTACCTTAGTTACCTGAACATCATTTAAGTAAATGTTATAGTTGTAGTTTCATTTACTTAAGATATTTACATGTAAATAAGGAAGTACCCCCCATTTGAATCCAAAAAATATCAGAAAATCATCTCTTACAATAAAAAGTCAACTCTCACATCCAAGAAGAAAATCGCGATTTCGGTGGTTCCATCAAAATATCGACTTTCTAATCTTTCATAATTTGACATATCTAAAAATTTCTTAATCAAATAACCATAGAATACTAAAAATCTAAAGTCGGTAAAAAAAGTCAAACGTGCATATAACTTCTCCAGGGAGCTACTCTCCTACTGACAGCACAGTCTGTTTGAGGCATCTCAGGATTGGTCAACTTAAGCTATCATCACCTAAACTCACGAGACTTTTCACTTTCTAATTGAAAAGAAACTAGAAAGTGACAATTCTCATGAGTTTGAGTGATAATAGTTTAGATTTGACCAAATCCTGAGAGGTCTCAAACAGACAAAGTACTGTCAATAGGAGAGTGGCTCTATTGGAGAAGTCATATGCACGTTTGACTTTTTTATCGGATTTTATATTTTTAGCATTCTGTTAGGTTTATTTGAATTATAAATTTTTATATATGTCAAATTATGAAAGATTAGAAAGTCGCTATTTTGATGGAACCACCGAAATCGCGATTTTCTTCTTGGATGGGAGAGTTGACTTTTTATTTGTAAGAGAGATGATTTTTCTGATATTTTTATTGGATTCAAATGGGGGGTACTTCCTTATTAATATGTAATATCTTAAGTAAATGAAACTACAAATATAACATTTACTTAAATGATGTTCATGTAAATAAGGTATCATAATTATTGTTGCTCTGTATTGTAATATGAACATATGTGCAACTAGACTATGGATATACCCAAAATGTTATATTATTATATGTTTTTTAAGAATTTTTCCTGATTTTTTCTCATTTTTTTACAATTTTTTATCATTTGTTAACCTGTCGATCCTGGATCGGCCAGACTCCAATGGAGCTGGGCGGATCCTCCGATCCGACCCGACTCAGGTCGGGGTCGGCTGGGTCCGACCCAGCACCCCGACCCGACTATGCCATCCATGCTGGCTTGTTAACCTGGTCGATCCTGGATCGGCCAGACTCCAATGGAGCTGGGCGGATCCTCCGCCGACCCGACTCAGGTCGGGGTCGGCTGGGTCCGACCCAGCACCCCGACCCGACTATGCCATCCATGCTGGCCAACTACCAAGGCAAGTGGCCGCCTAGGTGAACAGCCCTATAAGACTAACATCTTCATGATTCATGATCCATAGCAGTCCCTGTTGTGTTTTTATTGCAGGATGCCTTAATTATACATATAGTTGAGTCATTCTTTCTCTCTCTCTCTCTCTCAATTTATTATTTGTCTAGAAATATTTCAGGTTAACTAAAACTTTTTGACTTGTTGACACTTGATAGATATATGCTCAGCTTCCAATTGATTGTCTTGTTACTATTAATCATTTTGTTAACAATTTGTATTTCTATTATATGACTTTCAGCTTTCTTACACACACATATGTACTAAATATTCGTGGTTAGCACTTTCATATTAATAAATAGAGAATGTACATAGTATAAGATATAGACTTCTAGGTACTTTGCTACACAAACTAGGCTTCGCCTAGGCGCCTTACCTTGGCACCTAAGTAGTAAGGCGGTGGGCCACTGCCTTAGTCGCCTTAACAACCATGTCTGATACGCATGATCAAGACTGGATTAGACTTTTTGCAGCAGTTCTATAGTTGGAAACAAGGTAATGGCAGATTATTCAAAGAAAACTTCAACTCTTCTTATGACTTCCTGAGAAGAGCTACCAACTGGGCTATTGCATGGCAAAATTGTTGTGCTTCATCTGTTCGTTTATCCTAGGTTTGCCAAAATTATGGACTGGAGGAAGTTCGTTTTGTAATTTAACCCACTAAGGAGTAAGGACAGTGTCTTCTTTCTCTCTCTCTTTCTTTGGGTTTTTTTTTTTCCTTTTGGTTGTCTCAGACCTTTTCATTTTTCTGTGCTGTATTCTGTTACCTCCTCCTGTTCAAATGAATTGTAACCAGTTTTCTAGTTACCTTGCAAAAAAAAGGGTGTTGGCTGCATGTTTTGTACCAGCAACATAAATAATCTTTCCAAACACATTATAGTATAAGTGCATAACCAAGAGGGGTAAATGGCCATGACCTGGACTAAGATTCAAGTGACAATCTGCAGTGTGAATGTAAAGAAACACACCCATCGGCACTCCATCCAATATGCTGCTAGATAGTAGAGCACTGTTCTAACAATGATCCAGAATACATGTCCAGAACATCCATCACCTCATTCAAATGTAAACACATTTTTTTTAAGAACTGTGGGTAGTATCACAGATTATATAGATAGAAAGAAAAGGATGTACAAGTGTATACGTCTACATAACAAAAACCCGTATTTTCAAATGCAATGGCTTATCTTCTTTTCTAACCACATAATCAATTTTTATATTATCAAAAAGAACATGATTAGAGGTGACAATCAATCGAGTTGGGTGTACGTTACTTGGGCCACAATAGATCTCAAGACAGTGAATAGTTGACAGGCTCCATCAACACAAGAGAGCAACCACTATGAAGGAATCAATCTTCCACAAGCCATAGGCCCATAACAAACCAATCATCCACACCCTATGACCCATGGTTACGGGCCTCTTTGATAACGAGATAAGGGGATTGATATAAATAAATCAGGTATAAATTATTCGTGTTTAGGGGTCTTTTTGGTTTGAGATGGTTTAAATGAGGGATAGTTATGTAGGGGATAACTTTTAATGTGATGTGATGTGACAGTGTGTATAGTTATCACCCCTTTATCCCTAATTTGACACCATTTACCTGTGTATAAATGTACACACACAATTTTCAAGAATACAATAATAATAATTAATGAGTTATCCCAGGGATAACTTTTATCCCCCTCCATGGGAGGGATAAGTTATCACCCCTTTATCCCCCTTTATCATGCTTAAGTTTATCACTCATGTTTATCCTATCTCGGTTACCAAATTACATGTGGGTATAAACCGTGATAAAAGGGTGATAACCCCCTTATCTCGTTATCAAAGAGGCATACAATAGTTAACCCTCTCCAAATGGTGGCAAACCAGGCTTAACTCACCAGACGCAAAAAAAGTAAGGAGTTAAGACCCTCCCCGCACACAAATGTTTAGCCCAACTCTATCTCTAACAACAGCAAAGCTTGTCCTCTGACCATGATATGCACATGAGGAAAATACATCTTTCCTGCTCCTGCATCAACCAAGTTGTTAACTCTCTCCAGCTATACAATATCCTCCTCTTTTGTTCTCTGTCATTAATCAGCCTGACGGGTCTCTCCATCATATATGTTTTTTTAAAAGAGGATGGTACCACAGAAATATAATATATAAAAAGAATGTACAAGTGTATAAAGGACCTCACCCATCGAGTAGGTGGGTAAGAAACAACTCATCTCTCCCAAGACAAAAATAGGGGGAACTCAGCCCATCAATGCCAGTTTAGGCCAAAAGAGACTCTATCCCTAACAAATTCAAAAAGACACTCCTCTGACTGCACTTTCCTTCTGAAAATCCTACTGTTCCTCTCATTCCATATGGTCCAAATAGTAGCATGGAGGATGAGCCACCACACCACCTAGCCCCCCTTCACCAGATGTCATATTTTTTTAATGATCTTACATGGTAATCCATTCCATGTTGAATATTATGACCCACATTTTTACGTCGCATTAGCTCTTCACCTCAAAAATTATTGGCAGAATCTTTACAAACTACCAAACAAGACTCCGGTCCATCAATAAATTCTAGGAAGAAATTCCATCCTTTCCCTTAAACCTACACGCTCCGTGAAGAATCCTCCTCTCTTTCAGTAGATATCTTAATAACCTCTGACCTCCATTGATTCATGCCATTTGTGAGTTGTGATAACCTCTTTTTCTGTTAGAGAATAAACTATTTATCCTCCCTAATAGCAGAATCCAAGACCATGTCTATTCAATCCTTCTTGAATAGAACCAACAGCTCTTATTTTGTGGGAATGTCACACTTCCTTTGATCAAGTTCACCCACCGCACGAACAACGTAACACAATTTATGATCAGCCATGTACTCAACAATGACAGACACAATCCAAATGGTTGCAAAACCTGCACAAATAGCTGAGTCTCTGAGATATTATGAAGTGTGTGTAATGATTTCATTTATAAAAAAACACTACATAAGAGGCTTCCTGGATAACACTACAACCTTTTCATTTCGCATGATGATTTTAAAAATTGATATTCTGTTGAACAAAATTTCTCTCTCCTCCTTGCTCCATACATGCAACAGACAACCCTCCTCGGTGGGCCACTCTCTAGGATCATTCTTCTTTCCCTTTCTTTCCGGTTTCTCTTACCACTGTGCCACCTCCTTTGTCTTCCTCTCAGTGTTGGCATTATGCTCTGCATCCTTTTCTTCATGATTTTATCTTTCTCATAGAAATGGTCTTCAAAATTTTGAATCTCAGTGGTCAACATCCTCCCTATGTAAGGGGCCTTAACAAAGGTCTCTTTCTTTCAAATCTGCCAAAATCTTCCATAACTGGATTGCACACACATTAGCACACAACCAAGAAACTAGTTATGGAACAAAGAGGAGGACAGATAAATAAAAATAAAGGATAAAACTCACTCTTGTCACACAAAAGGAAAAGCTCAAAGCTCTTTGTGGACAGTCTGCAAGTGGAAGGGGATGACACCTCCTTATCATCTCCAATGACTTGCATCAATACCAAGTGGCAAGCACTTGTCCTATTTGCAAAGATCAAAAATACTACTAGACATGGCATATTGCAATGTCAAGCAGCAAGCTGTCATCCTATTCTCACACAACATCTAAGCCTCCAAAATATGTATAACTTCCACAGTAGAATCCAAGAAATCTTGTCTCTTGTAAGAATAAGATCACTAAATCTTGTGGCATAGCCAACAAAAAGGCCAATGTGTCAGTGTTAACTAAGATGTCGCGAGCGAGTGAAACAGCTAGGTTGATTGGTGTGTCTAATGAAGGCATGGACAAAGGCTTGAAGTCCACTCTACTCTTGATCAAGCGCAGGTGGATGGCAGACATTGCTAGAAAGGCAAAGTCAGATGCTGCAGTCAGACAGGGCGAAGCTCTCTAAAGCATAGGCAGTCCACGATACCGAGGGGGGTTTGAACCCTGAAAAATACGGGGTTTAAACAAAGCTCGGGCGATAAATCCGCCCGGGAAAATACGGAGGCGGGGGAATAAACCCCAACTCCCCCTCGAACACCTTAGATAAACGGTTCGAGTCCGTGTTTTAATCCGATTTAATTCGATAATTTTGTTAAAAATGACGTTCAAAAAGTCCGTTAGGGTGGAACATATACCCTTTGACGGCAAAAGCCGACGTCTCAGATGCGTGTAAAGTTGCACACGGCGTGTACGTGTTCGGGCGGGTAAAATAGCCTCGGCATCCGAAAACGAGGACCAACGCACGTCAAACGGCGCGGGCCACCCACTTCGAGGCCCCTGCGCGTGAGCCACCCCCGCCGGGCCACCCGCGCCGGGGCCCCCCGCGCGCGGGCCACCCACGCCGGAGCCCACGCGCGCGGGCCACCCACGCGGGCACCCCGCGCACAGGCCCACCTCCGCCAGGCCTGCCAGGCCTGCCAGGGCCACCTCCGCCTGCCCCGAAAATCCCTATAAATAGGGGGGTCCGCCAGGCCTGCCAGGCCTGCCAGGGCCACCTCCGCCGGCCCCGAAAATCCCTATAATAGGGGGGGTAGAGCCGCGAAGAAAAGGGGATCAAATGGTCGTCAGAGGAAGAGAGAGAGAAGAGAATACCGTCTTCCTTTGTTCGTCTGCACGTGCGTCGGGCCCCTCCGTGCTCCGTCCATGCCTCGCGACGTTCCGTCCGTGTCTCGTAACGGGGGAAGACAAGACACCGCAGGTCAATATATAAGACCCGGTATTTTGTAAATAAGTCTTTCCGTGTTTAAAATAGCACGTACGGAGGCACATTGATGTAAACGCCCAACGGAGGCATAAATACCCCGTTAAGGACGTATATGTAAACGTCATAAATACAACGTACTTGAGGACACTTGTGGAAGTTCACTTGTCGTCTAATTTCCTTAAATTTCGGCAAAAGGTATTTTAACAAACATATCGCATCGAAGGTATTCAAGTTTTTACCCGATGTAAATGAAACACCGACTTTGGTCGGTGGGGAACGGTCCAGTACATGACCACTCCAATCGCCTGAAAATACGGACGCGCGTGGAAATAAATATAAAATATTCGAGGCTCAGGATTTATACCCAATGCACCTCACAAAAAATAAATTTCTTTGTATGTTTCTTTGCAAACAGTCTGGCACGCCCGAAACGCAAAACTTTAAAAAAAAAAAAGACGACCGCGCGTACATCGGGAAAAAAAAAATTTAAAATTAAATATTCCACATTCCACAGTCTGGCACGCCCGGTGGGACTATTCCTACCTTCCATGCATATGTAAAAAGACCTTATGCCGAAATAGGATATATGATGACTAATATCCACATTGCAGGTACTAAAGGAGCTGAAGCCGGCGTCAAAAGCCTGTCTCCACCTGCAATCTCAAGCAAAGCAAATGGCAGCGGTCACATACGGCCCGCTCGTCGTCGCCAGCCACGCGAAATGTGTCTACCTCACCACGCCGCTCGTGTTTGGTGACTTCCCTGCCGTGGTGGGATCCCCCTACTTCCTAGGGGTGGTCCCCGCCGTCCAGGCAACGCCAACGGCGGCGCGCAGCCAGGGGCATCAAGCCCCGCCCAAGTCAAGGCCGAGTCTTCTCGGTTAACGCCATCTCCTGAGTCGCGACCCCTAGAAGACGGAGGCAGCGCCAGCACCGTAGGGGCAGCAAACCCCGAGCGGTAGGATGCGTCCCCACCATACCCACCTCCAACAAATTCGCTCCCCTCTAGGGGATGCGGCAAGAAAAGCGGGACTCCCCAAAAGGAGCCCGACTGGGGCAGACGTCTAGCTCGGCACCCCAACAGCCTCGCAAAATGAGGCAGATGTGGGTCACCAAGCAGGAGGCCCGCCAAATCAAGCAGGGCAGAGCGGACCAGCCCGCCAAAGACCCCAAGAAAGCAACATCCGAGCCAGAAAAAGCTCGGGACCCCGAACCTCCTCGTCCTCGCGGACAGAAAAAGAGGGGCGTCTACCGGAAGCCCAACTTCGTCTCCACCCAAGCAAAACCTGTTGTAGGGGAGATGTGAGTGGCACCGAAGCTCCCGCACCGCGGGTCTCAGCCTTTGAAAGACTGAGCACCTCGATCTTTAACAGGCTGGGGGCAACACTTCGCCCAGGCGCACAAAAGGCCAAGAAGCGAAGAGTGTTGCGGACACCTGAAGAAGGTGGGGGGATAAAGATCTTCACCTGCTACGCTTCCGGAAGGGACGTGGCTGAGCCATCCGGCGTCCCCGCTGGCGTGGCTAGGGTAGATGAACCCGGTCGGGAAGGCGAAGCAATCTTCCGATACGCCCGGAATACTGCCCGAAGACCCCTTCAAAAATAGCAAAGCGGTCAGGCCGGACCCTCGAACCAGGGGCAAGTCATCAAGCCGCCATTCAAGCATGATCGAAGGTCGCTCCCGAGGCAGATCCAGGAAGACCTTGAACGAGGGGAAGAAGACGAGGTCGCAAGCCTCCATCTCGGGGTTCAACGACTCCCTATTGACGGAGAATAACCTAAAGTATTCCTCATGCCGCAGACCAGAGCTGCTTTTCAGGCGATGCCAGATGACGCCAAGTATGAAGTCATACAGTGCTAGCAGGCTGAAATGGCCAACCTCATGATTGAGAGGGGGCAGCAGGCAGGGGCAAACGCGCTACGTCGTTAGGTGCCGACGGCAAACCAAAATACTCGGAGAAGACATCAACAAGGCGACCTGCCCGATGTCAACCCGCAAGCGGCCGCGGCCAACGATTACACCGTCGACCCGGCCCAACAGTTGCGCAGGGACATAAACTCCCAGGCCTCCGCAGCTGAAGATATCGTGGCCCAGCGACGGATGATCGAAAAGATCGTGGATGACCGCTTCACTCAACGAGGCGAGGGGACTGCCATTGTGGATCTATACAGTGTGTCATACCCTGTCCACCATCAGTTCAAGAAGCTACCACCGGACTGCCCCAAGGCGCCAAAGTTGCAGAAGTTTGACGGGCAAGGCTCACTAAATGAGCACCTAGCCTATTACATAACGGTTATGGGGGAGTTGGCATTCGATGAATCCTATCTCCTCCGTTATTTCGCAACATCCTTGACGAGTACCGCTTTCCAATGGTACTCAAGGCTGAGGCCCAACTCCATTGTTGATTGGGCCGACCTTCAAAAGAAGTTCATCGACCGCTTCCAGACGGCCGAAAGAAAGGTGTCCCTAGCAGAGCTATGCTCCCTCAAGCAAAGGAAAGAAAACGGCACTCGACTTCATCAAGCGGTGGCGTGACTTCAGTATGAGGTGCGACAACCCCCCGACGCAAGAAGATGCCATAACCATCTGTCGACGGGGCCTGGCGGCTGAAGTAAGTGAAAAGCTGCTGGGCACAAATATCAAGGGCTTCGACCATCTCAACTCGGTCGTGACGGAGATCGAAATGTTCTTCGCCGACAACCCGGTGCATGCCCCCTCCAGAAACAAACCAAACAAGGAGCGTACTTCCGGCAAAGAAGTCAATGTTGTGGACTTCACCCTGAAGAGCCAGGGAAAAAAGATCGTGGTCACCGGCGCTCCAAGCAAGAAGGCGGAAGAAAAGACCGCCTCCTACATCATTGCCCGAGCGTATGAGCACGCCTTACTCTTTCAAAAAGGAGCATACAAGCAAGCTCTTCAAGCTTTGCCTGGAGAATGACCTGATCACACTCCCGGGACCAAAAGGATCGGGCGAAGTGGACAAGGTGAACGAGCCGAACTATTGTCTGTACCACCGCATGCTGGGGCACTCCATCAAGAACTACTATGTCTTCAAAAATGAAGTACAGAAGCTGATCCAGAGCCGCCTCATCTCAATGCAAGGCAACTTGGTTGACCATCCACAGCCCCATGCTTGGGATCAATCAAAGCAATCGGCCAACGTCATCCATGTCAATGAGCCGATCCCCGATCTGGAGGACCCCGAGGCAATCCATGGGACTCTCAGTCCACAAATAGGCACGGAAACCATCATTCTCAGCCCCTGGACAGAGATCGTGGTCGGAGGCAGTGCAAAACCTTGAAAGGTAGGTTCAATCACTGCGGCGCGATCAGCGCCAAACCCTGATATACTGAGGAGCATGCACGAAAGCTCTAACCACCCTCCGACAAGGACTCCCTGTGCCTGCAA
The DNA here is from genome assembly GCA_014218235.1 of Colocasia esculenta. Taxonomy (NCBI): domain Eukaryota; kingdom Viridiplantae; phylum Streptophyta; class Magnoliopsida; order Alismatales; family Araceae; genus Colocasia; species Colocasia esculenta. The sequence goes on along the minus strand of CM024761.1, from coordinate 105,773,636 downwards.
CCACGCCCGTGCCCCAAACTCGTCCTCCATGCAGGGGATGGCTCTCGGAGAAGTCTTCAAGCCCGTCCGATGATGAAGCCGCTAAAAGGTTATATTCTTTCCCCGCGCATCGGACTCTGGCACTTTATCGCACCTACCAGCGAGCAGGGCTATTAGGCTGCCAACCGCTAACAAGCATCCCGCCAAACTATTGCATATACCATCAAGTCACGGGACATGACTTGGAGGACTGCCACATCTTTAAAGACAAGGTTGAAGCATGGGTCAACCAAGAGGTCATCGACTTGGGCAACGCTCGCGTCGATCCGCCGCAGCCTCATGTCCGCGAATGGGCGGACCACTCAGTTAACGTTGACAACACTCGCATCGATCCGCCGCAGCTCGTTGTTCAATCAAAAGGGGGCTTAATCAGTATGGCAGAAGCAAGAAAAATGCAAAGGAATCATATAAAGAAGGTCGTGTATCGCTCGGTGCAGGAGAAAACGTTGGCGAAAGCACCACCTTCTCGGGTGGGATCTTCACGACATTTCTCGCCCCAACCACGGCGCTCCAGAAGTCTAATAGCCTTGTGCCGCCCTCGACCTGGCTGATAAACTCAACCGGTCCGACACGGGCTATCGAGTGCCGGATGTGCCTCTCCCACTCCCGCCATAAATCATTATTGAAGCTGCCTGGGAGAATGGGGCTCGAAAGTGCTGCGTCTGCAGGGTACCCGCAGTCCAGCAAGAAATGGGGCCACCACGAGTAAACACTCGATGGCGCGCTACTGCCACTCGAAGTCGTCAGGCTACTGTCCGGACGTACTAAGGGCTTCAAGGCGCCTACATAAGCCCTCCGGTCAACCTGCCCAGAAGTATGCACCCTCGAGCTGCGACGCATCAGGGCAAGCGGCGTCCCGGCAAGGGTAGGGAACTCCCGGCGTAGAAACAACGACGAGATCTGCACCGCAGGCACGTCAGCCCTGGTCAACCATACGCTCTCAGCCTCCTTAATCCGGCTGGCATACTTTCGAAACACCTGGTTATGCCAGGACCACCACCGGGCATAGAAGATGTCCACTTGCCCCTCCCTCTGCTGCTCGGGTATAAAGCACTCGGGCAAAGGGTCATGCCTGGCGAAATAGCACCACCAGCTGGAAGCCACCAGGTGCTGATCCTGGCTTTTGTATAATCTGACGGCCAAAGCAAAGTCAGCATTTGGAGGAACAGCTTGGTCATACCCAAAGTTCCGAGCGAAATGGCACGGTGAAGACGCCCCCTTGCGAAAAAGAAGAACGTTGAGGCGGATGCAGCAGAGCCAGTCCTTGCGAAAGGACCCGTTGGAAGCAGCACTGTAAGGCAAGCGATAAATCTGCCCCTCGTTGCTCTCCACAGCCCAAGGCCGGAAGCCTCGCGAATAGCAAGCAAAGTCCAGTCCTGGCTGTCCAGCTGAAGGCACAAAGGAAAGCCGCCGTCGCATCCCAATCAACTGCTAATGGGAGTCCTGGCCCAGGCGGCTCCGGAACATGAAGAGCAATGGTGTTGAAGGGTCTTCAATGCCGACACTCTGGCATAGCTCGGGCAATAGAAGACCGGCCCAAGCGCTCAAATAGTGAGTCGCCAGAGTGATACTCCTGTCACGGGGGGAGGGACTAGCTCCGGTCTGATCAACCCATCCTCCCCAAACGGAAGGACAAATGTGCCCAGCCAATAGACAAGATAGGCTGCCAAGTAGGTCCTGCCCGAAAGCTGCCTCGGATTCCATCCGTCGTCCCGAGGTGCGCACAAATACTTAAAGTTGTCCTCAAAATCCACGGATAACTGCTTGTAATCAGCCGGATCACGGGTGTCTGAAGCAAACCCGTCATGGAAGCAGTAGGGGCCGTTGTAGAACAAATGGACCCAGGCATTACAGCTCACCCATACAGTCGCCTTTGAAGCACGGAGGCACTGCTCTCTGCCATATCTGGCCAAATCTCGCCAGACCTTCATCAAATATCTAAAGCTATATAGCAGGATATAGGAGTCGGTCCCAGAGGAGTGGTCGCGGTGGAGGACGTCTAAGCACACCTTCTCGTAGAAATGGCCAGAAATGGGTAGGCCGGAAATCCTGTGGAAGGCCCATATGTCAAGACAAGTCTCACCCTCTACTGTACCAAAGGTGTTGAACCGTCGGTTAAACCTCTCTGCCAAAGCTTGCAGAACCCCTGAATGGCAGGGATAACCGTGGAGGGCGGCTGAGACCGCATGTAGAATGCCGACCTGGTCCAGTGAGGGTGTTCATGGTTTGGTTTGGTTTGATTTATAGGAGATTTTTAAGAAACCAAACCAAACCAAATTCGGACCCAACCCGAACCAAACCGAAGTCCCTTGAAACCAAACCAAACCAAACCAAATTAAATTCGGTTTGGTTCGGTTTAACTTGAAAATAAATGGGCCTTCAGATTCTCTTAGTCTTAAATAAGATTTTAATCACTTGTTTCTAATAAATTACTATCAAATAATATTTGAAATGAAGTATTAAATGTTGATGACCATATTAACCTCCATAATATGTATTTTTACATAAATATATTGAAAAAACTTGATAGATATATACAAATTAAAACTTATTATTGTAATTCGATTTAATCAGTTTGGTTTGGTTTCTAGAGGCTTAGAAATCGAACCAAACCGAATTTTCTTTTTCGGTTTGGTTTGGAACAAACCAAATTTTTTCCATGTTCAAATCAAACCAAACCAAACCGAATCGCTCGGTTCGGTTTGGTTTTTCGGTTTGAACCGAATAGTGAACACCCCTAGGTCCAGTAGCTCGCGGTAGTGGTGTAGAACCCCCATCAGCCACTCCGTCGCACCAAAGCGGAAACGGTGCGAAGAAACTACGGACCATCGGTTGTACCCGCTGGCAGCCTCCCCGCTCAAGATCCGGTCGAGGAAGTAAAGCCGGTCATAGCCTTCTGGAGCAAACTGGGTACCAAAAGGCAGCAAGACACGTCCAGCAAAGGAAGCCCCAGTCTTGTGCTGCCCGGAAACCTCCCAAACGGCCAGCACAACTGAAATCCCCTTGATGGGGTGAACCGGCTCAGAGCCGAAAAGCCCCAACTGGCCGGGATCTAGAAAATGCACCTGGTTGGGATAGCCGAGAGGAAAGCTGGGGTAATGGAAGCCACACATCCCCAGCATACTGTTGCGACCAACCGGAACTGCCGTCTCCAACTGGACCCGTTCGATCGCTAAGAGATCAGCAGGACCATCCCATCCATCAGGGACATAGCTCTGGATGAAGGGAACTAGATGCTCATCCAGGGGGAAATGCTTGGGATAGTCATCTTCCCGCAAATAGCAATAAACCCCGTCAAATCGGTTGGCCGAATATGCATCCACCCTGCCCTTGGACGGTGAAGGCTCCTCCAAAGGCCCCAGGACGCACACCCTGACGCCCCGGTCAAGTCTGGGCAGGTTCTCCCTTGTGATTGCACAAGGGGCAAATGGAGGCATCGGGTCATCTGTGCGCTGGACAGTACTCTCCGGTTGGCGCGACGCCCCGCTACTCTCCCCGCGATGGCTCGACGAACGAGGCATCGTTAATACTGCCAAACAAAAAATGCAACTGTCAGAAATAATGATGATGTGACAAGGCAGACAACTACAAATGCAGAAGACAAAATGCATTCAAGAAGACGGCCACGGGATACCCGCCGTCGCCCCCGTCTCCGACGGATATCCCGTGGGGGGAATTTGTTGAACTCGAAAAAATGTCGGGGTTTAAACAAAGCCCGGGCGATAAATCCGCCTGGGAAAATACATAGGCCGGGGAATAAAATCCCAAACTCCCCCCACTCGAACACCTGAGATAAACGGGTTCGAGTCCGTGTTTTAATCCGATTTAATTCGGATAATTTGTTAAAAATGACGTTCAAAAGGTCTGTTAGGGTGGAACATATACCCTCTGAAGGGCAAAAGCCGACGTCTCGGGATGCATGTAAAGTTGCGCATGGCGTGTACGTGTTCGGGCATGCAAAATAGCCTCGGCGTCCGAAAACGAGGACAAACGCACGTCAAACGGCCGCAAACGCACGACGGACGGCTTCTAAACGGACGTCAAAACCCACTGCGCAGCAGAGAAATGGCTGGAGAAAGACCCAGGGCCCACTCCTTTTATAGGGTGTACAGCCTAGGGGTGGGTGCGGCCACCCACGCCGGGGCCACCTGCTCCGAGCCACCCGCGCCGGGGCCACCGCGCGCGGGTTACCCGCGTCGGGACCCCCCGCGCCGGAGCCACCCGTGGAGCACCCACGCCGGGCGCCCCGCGCGAAGGCCCACCTCTGTCAGGCCCGCCAGGGCCACCTCCGCCGGCCCCGAAAATCCCTATAAATAGTGGGGTAGAGCCGCGAAGAAAAAGAGATCGAATGGTCGTCAGAGGAAGAGAGAGAGAAGAGAATACCGTCTTCCTTTGTTTGTCTGCACGTGTGCCGGGCCCCTCTGTGCTCCGTCCGTGCCTCGCGACGTTCCGTCCGTGTCTCGTAACGCGGGAAGACAAGACACCGCAGGTCAATATATAAGACCCGATATTTTGTAAATAAGTCCTTCTGTGTTTAAAATAGCACGTACGGAGGCACATTGATGTAAATGCCCAACAGAGGCATAAATACCCCGTTGAGGACGTATATGTAAACGTCATAAATACAACGTACTTGAGGACACTTGTGGAAGTTCACTTGTTATCTAATTTCCTTAAATTTCGGCAAAAAGTCTTTTAACAAACATATCGCATCGAAGGTATTCGGGTTTTTACCCGATGTAAATGAAACATCGACTTTAATCGGTGGGGAACGGTCCAGTACACGACCGCTCCAATCGCCTGAAAATACAGACGCGCGCGGAAATAAATATAAAATATTCGAGGGCTCAGGGTTTATACCCAATGCACCTCACAAAAGATAAATTTCTTTGTCTTTTTCTTTGCAAACAGTCTGGCACGCCCGAAACGCAAAACTTTTTTAAAAAAAAAGACGTCCGCACGTCTGGGCGTACATCGGGAAAAAAAATTTTAAATGAAATATTTCCCGTTCCACAAGGGGTCTCAGCGGGTTACATGAGTCTTCTTGTATCATCTTTTGGTGCGTAGTCTAATGCGGCTGTCAAGAAAGGAGTGTCAAAGCATACCAAAGCATAGGCGGCTAGTGCAGTCAGGTGAGGTCTCAGAGGGCTACATGCTTTTCTTTGTGTGGTTTTTGTTGCTTTTTGGAAGATGTATGATGAGGGTGGGACCCTTATATGAGGAATGTTTTTGTTTGGGGGCTGTAGGGTGTGGGATGGTGGAGGTTGTAGTGGGCACGTGTGCCCTGTTTCTCTTTTCTTTGCTCCCTTCAGACCCCTCGTTTGCTAGCTTTTGTTTGGGGGAGTTGTTTGGGTCCTTTGGGAGCATTCCCCCATTTCATGTATCCATTTTTATATATATAATATGTACCAGTGGTACTATCCACTATTCAAGAAAAAAAAAGATGTCGCAAAAATCCAGCTAGAATTAACCCATCCAACAAGCCAGTTGATCCAATTTACACTTTGAAGTTACTTTATATCATAGCTTCAGTTGAACTTATAACTGTCTTTTGCAAACTCCATAATCCAGGATAAAACAACTGAGATAGGTTCTCATGCTAATTCTGACTTGAAACACTTTCAAAACTACAATAGTGAGAAGTTGATTTTTATTTAGTAAAACAAGGCTCTGACAGATACCGTAGTGCTCTGAAGATTCTGTGCACACAATATAACAAGAATACAGAAACAAATGGAACATCATATGGTAGCAACACAGCTGCCATGCTCTTCACAACTTTTAGGTAACTAATTGTGGCTTACCAGAATATATCTGCAATATTCATTTTTCCCAGAGCATTCATACAATTGCAGAACAAGGTAATATATAACAACCAATCAGATTAGATATTGTCTGACTGGAGATGGCAACTGTGGACACGGGATTTTTTCCATCATTTGAATATTCATTCGTTTCGCATATTTTGAACTTTGTATTGCGGGGCGTGCCAGCCTGTCTACCAGACAGAAGTAAAGGTCTGCATGATGCAGAGAAAGGATTTTGATGTCTGTGGAACGGACGAGTGCGCCATTTTTAATCTGAACTTCTTTGATTCCGTGCCTTTAATCATCAGGCGATTAGGATAGCGTGTGCTGGACCTCTGTCTCCATCGATCGGAATCGATGTTACATTTACATCGAGTTAAAAACCTTAGATGCTATATTAACATCAGTTTCAACTCGAATACCATTTCATAGCGAGGGCGAGGATATGTGCATCTTCTAGAAAATTCCGATACAATGTTTTCTCCTTTTATTTATCATCAGACAGAGTGAGTTTTGATTTTGAAAAGGGATTTTTTCCTTTGAAGAGAGCATTTGAGATTTTGGAAAAGAGATTTTCTCTTGAAAGAGTATGAGCTCCCCTTTTGAGGATTTGGTATATGACTTGAAAATGAGCGGCAATATACCCATATGGACAGAGTTATTTTGCAAACTTATGAGTATATTTCTTGGGCAAAATCTCCGTTTAGACGGAATTCCCTTTTTTTTTAGAAAGTGTATTCACACGAATATATACTCGTGAACATGTGTATGTGGTTTTTTGTCGGGATCTTTATAGAAACCAAGTTTCTCCCCAAAAATATATATATGAGCATAACTTTTTATAAATATATGAATATTTTTCGAGACGAAATCTCCACTTGGGCGGGGTTTCCTTTAGGAAATATATGCATATAAGCACATAGTTATGAACATATGAGTACGTCCTCGGACAGAATCTTCGTTTTAACAGAGTATCCTCAAGAAAACATTACATATGAACATGAGATTGTGATTATATGAGCATGTTCTCGGGCAGAACCTCCACTTAGGCAAGATTTCCCCCAATGAACATATACATATAAGCATAAAATTGTCGTTATATGAGTGTGTTCTTGTTGAACCCTCAAAAAGGTTTGATGAATATCTACAAAAAGGAGTCCTTGAACCTATTTATAATGGTCCAAATGGTTAAAAATCCTTTAAAAGATATGCTGAAGACAGGATAATTCACGCCATTGAAGGCAAGATGGGAGACAGAATCAAGGTGCCCCTCAAATTAAGGAAGGGTGCTTATGGATTCAAGTGGCATCAAGCCCTCCAAACAAACCAAAGTTTAAAGAAGTACAAGTACAAAGTACAGCACGGAAGAAATCCGGCAGCATGAGGTCCATAAAGACCAAGTATGAAGTACAAGTACAAGTACAAGCATAAGAACAAGCCCGCAATGGAAGCTCCACGGGTGCGCAAATTCAAATCTCCGTCAAGCAAAACTCCGAGCAAAGAAGCAGGATTTCAGAAACTTGGGTACCCCTGAAATGGGGCTTGTAATTTATAGACATTTCTCCCCTTCCCTTGTAACCATCCTGTGGTTTAAGGGGAGGGGAGGGGATTCCCTCCAACCGTTTTCACATAAAACGGTTGGAGGGGTCTTCCCCCCCTCCAACTGGTTTCATATAAACCAGTTGGAGGGGATCCCCCCAACCGGTTTTACACAAAATCGATTGGGGGAGATTCCCCCCCAACCGTTTTTACATTAAAACGGTTGGGGGGTTCCCCCCCCCCCCTCCAACCGGTTTTACACAAAACCGGTTGGAGGGGTTTTCCCCTCCAACCGGTGGGGGGTTCTCCCCCTCTCCTTCTCCTGCGCAATGCAGCAAGGGGAGGAGGGCCATCCCCTATAAAAGGGGAGGCACCCCCCCCCCATAAAAGGGGCCGGCCTGCATGCCTTCAAGCCCAGATATTCTCCCTAAAACCCTGCTGGTTGGCAACCCCCAAAGCCTTGTAAAACCAATCCCAAAATCCCTGGAAAAACCAGTCCCCAAGCTTGTAAAACCAGTCCTCTTGTTCTAAAAAAAATAGAAATAGAAAAGCTCCCTTCTTCCAAATCCCCTTCAATCGCTCTTCCAACTTTTTGGCTTGGCGTGAAGGTATTGGTCCGTTCTTTGCTCGGCGCAGAGTGAGGAGCGTTCATTAGCATATAAGAAAGCAGGAGATCGCCTCATATACGGCATCGGCATCCCCCTCATCCCTTTCCATGGAGGGTGTTTCAAAGTTCCTATAGCATGGTTTATATCCCCACATTGAGCAAGACTCCGTGGGGATCCTACGGAATTTAAATATCGTCCATATTGCAAATCACTCTATGGACGCTTGATATTTAAATACCCTTGTATGTTTGTGCTCTAAATGTCTCCCTATTGAGAATGATTCTATGGGCATGCGCATTTAGATGTACAGGATTTAAATATCGTCTATAATGCATATCACTTTATGGACGCCCGATATTTAAATACCCTTATATGTTCGTGCTTTAAATGCCTCCCATTGAGCAAGACTCTTTGGGTACGAGCATTTAGATGTTGTTTGTTCTTGTGTTTATATGTGTATGTTTCTTTGAGGAGACTCTACCCAAGCGGAGATTCTACCCAAAGAACCTATCCACATAATCATAATTCTGTGTTTATATGTATATGTTTTCTTAAGAAAACTCTGCATAAGCGGAGATTCTGCCCAAGAAAACACTCATATAATCACGATTTTATGTTTATATGTATATGTTCCTTGGGGGGAATCCTGCCTAAGTGGAGGTTCTGCCCAAGAACATACTCATATAATCACAATCATATGTATATGTTTTCTTAAGGATACTCTGTTCAAACGGAGAGTCTGTTCGAGGACATACTCATATGTTCATAACTATGTGCTTATATGTATATAATTCCTAAAAGGAAACTCCGCCCAAGCAGAAGTTCCGTCCTGGAAAATACTCATATACTCACAAAAAGTTATGCTCATATACGTATATTTTCGGGCAGAAACTTGGTTTCTACCAAGATCCCGATAAGAAAACACATACATATCTTCACGAGTATATATTCGTACGAATACGCTTTATAAGAAAGGGGAACTCTGTTTAAACGGAGATCTTGCCCAAAAGATATCTTCATAAACTCGTAAGATAACTCTGATCCTCAAAAGGAAGCACATACATTTTCAAAGGAACAAATCCATTTTCAAATCAAAGTTTATTCTATCTGATGACGAATAAAAGGAAAACATTGTATTGGAATTTCCTAGAAAATGTATATATCCTTGCCCTCGCTATGAAATGGTATTCGAGTTGAAACTAATATTAATATAGCATCTAAGGCTTTTAACTCGATGTAAATGTAACATCGATTCCGATCGATGGAAACAGGGGTCCAGCACACGCTACCCTAATCGCCTGATGATTAAAGGCACGGAATCAAAGAAGTTCAGATTAAGAAACGGCGCACTCATCCGTTCCACGGACATTAAAATCCTTTCTCTGCTTCATACAAACCTTTTATTTCTGTCTGGTAGACAGTCTGGCACGCCCGACAATACAAAGTCAGAACATGATAAATGAAACGAACCCTCCAAAATCATGAGGGAAAAATTCCCGTGTCCATAGTTGGCACGTCCGGTGGGACCCCTTCTCACCATTCATAGCAAAAAGGGCGAGATATATGCATCTCATATGAAGATTCTATACTTATATTTTCCTTGAAGGTACTGTGAAGGTACTTCGAAGGTACTCGGATACAAACCAAAAGCAAGTCTCAAACTGTTGAAGATGGCCGTCACCTATGGACCGCTCGTCGTCAACAACCATGCCAGGTTCGGTTACCTGGCAACTCCAATTGTATTCAGAGATTTCCCAGCAATCGTCGGATCCCCTTATTCCTAGGGGTGGTTCTGACATATCAAGAGGAGGGTATTACTCAAAAGTCTCCCTCCAATAAATCAACAAAGAAGACAAGCAGGATTCGTGCCAATATCAAAGCCCGTCCTGCTACCATCAATGGGGGCACCGAAATGCCCTCCAAAGACAATGCTGACAAAGAAACCAAATCCCATTCAACTCAAATCTGGACTTTCTCGGTCCAGACAATTTCCTCCAAAATCATAGCTCCCGTCTCCTCACAACGGGGGCAAAATAAATATCATAAAAGCAAAAGGCCGTCTACTGCCATCTCAAGATCCGGCAAATCCATCATGGTCGGAGGTCTGCGGGTGCGGCTCGACGGAAGCCAACCTATCATCCCACGTGATAGGTATATTCCTACAATCCCAACCTCGAACCGCTTCTCAGCCCTGCGGTGGTTTCGAGGAAAACAAGAAGATTCCAAGGTGGAAGCCGATGTCAGGCAAAAGACCTAGCACTCTGCCAAATTCAAACAAATCTGGGTCCCCAAAAAGGAAGCCCAAAAACTCAAGAAGACTCAAACAGATGCACCAAAGGTGTTCAGCAAGAGGAGCAACGTCAAATATGCTTCCCTTCAACATATTGAACCCAATTACCATCATGGACAAAAAAGGAAAGGGGTATACAAGAAATCAAGCTATACTCCTCAAAGCCCGGAGAATATCCGGGTAGTCAAAGGAAATCCAACTCAACAACTCAAATACCGCGCATCGGTCTCTCACCGTATACCGCGGGTCTCAGTATTTGATAGGCTGGGGGCAATTCCTAATGCCAGTACCCGTCCGTCAAAAAGACGACAAGTTACTTGGGCAACTGAGGAAAAACCCAAGCTTATAATATTCTCATGCTATGCCTCTGGGAATGACTCTGGCGAACCAGCTGAACAAATCGCAGAAGCCACTTCAAACAATCCCACTGAGGCTATCAGGCAATTTGCCAGAAGAAACCGCCAGCCCGACGGACAAGCTGGAACATCTGGTCAAGCCCCCTCTCGCGTTGACTTTCAACATGAGGGAATTCAAATCCCCTTCTTCGAGGAAACCAATATTCAAATCGAAGAAGGTGGGCTTCCTACTTCAAATATCAATCTCGTCATCGACTTGCGGACAAGGGAAAATTTCCAGGCAATGTCGGATGATGATAAATATCAAGCAATGCAGCAATGTCAATCTCAAATGGCTGCGCTCCTAAATGAAATGAGGCGACTGACAACTTCAAGCCTTCGGCATTCTATAGAGCCAGTCTCTACTCAAAATCAACAACATCCAGATGGGTCTGCCCCGGCAAATCATCCGGCAGCTTCTACAACTGGTCTTCTTCCTCAAGCTACGGGTCAGGATATCATTGACCCGTCCAATATTATGCTTCCTCAAACAGAAGCAACTCAAGGTGCCGCCATACAAAGGCATGAGATACAAAAAATTATTCAAGATATGTTCGCTCAGCAGATCGAAGGTATTCAGGTGGCAGATCTATACTCCATTCCATATCCAGTACATCATCAATTCAAGAAGCTGCCAGAGGCATGCCCTAAAGTCCCAAAACTACCAAAGTTCAATGGACATGGGTCACCACTGGAGCATGTGGCACATTATATCATTGCCTTGGGCGAGCTCGCCACCGACGAATCATATCTTCTCAGATATTTTGCAACTTCCCTGACTGAAGTCGCATTTCAATGGTATTCAAAACTCAAGCCCAACTCAGTTACTGATTGGGCAGATATGCAAAAGAAATTTCTCGACCGTTTTCAAACGGCTGAAAAGAAGGTCTCTCTTTCCGAGCTATGTTCCCTCAAACAAAAGAAAGGAGAATCGGCGATCGACTTCATCAAAAGGTGGAGAGAGTTTAGCATGAAATGCAACAACCCTCCCACTCAAGAAGATGCAATCCCTATCTGCCGAAGAGGCCTCATATCAACAATCAACGAGAAACTCTTGGGAGCAAATATCAAGAGTTTCGATCAATTGAATTCTACAGTAGCGGAAATTGAGATGTTCCTAGCCGAACAAATAGCTCATACATCTTATAAAGGCAAGCTCCCCAAAAAGCGCAAGCAGCCAGCAAAGGAGGTCAATGTTATCGACTTCTCACCTGGCAATGAAGTAAAGGGGGCAATAATCTCTCTTGTCCCAAAGAAGAAATCAGAAACTAAAGCTCCAGCGCCATCATTGGCGGAGCGCATGAAAGCTCCTTATTCTTTCAAGAAGGAGCATACCAAGAGGCTCTTTGATCTCTGCCTCGACAACCAATTGATATCACTGCCAGAATCAAAGAAGCCGGCAGATGTCAGCAAAATCAATCAGCCCAATTATTGCCCGTATCACCGTATGGTGGGGCATCCAATTGAAGATTGTTATGTCTTCAAAAATGAGGTCCATAAAATGATCCAAGAAGGCCTCATATCTATGTAAACTGGTCTGGTTGATCCTCCTCAGCCTCATGCTTGTGATCGACCAGGGCAATCTGTCAATGTCATACATATGACAGAACTTGCAACAAATTCAAATCATACTGAGGTAGATCCCCCATGCAATCCTCCTCAAAATAATTCAGGAGCTCATTCTCCACCAAGATCAAGACATGATCCACATAGAATAATGAGAAGAGTCCAAAGGCAAATCCAACGACTCTAACAAAGCCAGCAAGAATTACGCCAAATTGTGCAAGGCGTGGAAAGATGGCAGGATACTCCTGCTCAGGTACCTTGCACTCTACAAATCGCTCCACAAATATACCCGGAGCAGCCTCCTATGTCACCATATGCAGACTCAATTGGGTGGCTATCTGAAGGACCTTCAACTCCTATCGAGCTGGCAAGATTATATTCTTTCCCTCGACATCAAACTTTTTCACTCTTCCGGTTATGCCTTCAATCTGGATTGATGAATTATTCAGCTCTGGCAAAGATATTAGCCAACTATTGCCCATATCATCAAATGATGGGTCATGGCATTGAAGACTGCATAAGATTCAAAGATGATGTCCAAAGGCTAATTGGACAAGGGATAATTAGCCTGGGTGTTCATCAAGTCAACCCTCCACAACCTCATACTCAACAACCACCAGATGGACCAGCCAATCCTGAATCCTACTCGGTGAATGTCATCAATGCATCATCATCTTCTGGTCTTCCTCAGTCAACATTAGAGGAGCCTTCAAATCCATATTTATCCAGTCAATGGTATACAGATGCGCGTCCTCTACAACAACGCTCATTTGCCATAAAGAACACCAAGCCTATATTTGATAATCTCAAAAGACAAAGTCTGGTTACCATATTTGAACCAGCACCTTATATCTTTCAAAGTGAAAAGGAGATGCATGATTACTGTGAATATCATGCCAAAGCAATACATCCCACCAAAGATTGTCCGGATCTCCATGATCTGATCGAAACTCATATCCGGGAAGGAAAGATTGATCAGTATGGGAACTCCCTAGCGCCGGCAAATGAGGTGTCTTGACGGGTATATAATCCAAGTCCAGAATTCCAAACTCTATATCCAGAAATATGTGAATATTATCATCATCAACTGGGCTATGGACAATGCAGAAGTAAAGCTGAAGAAGAACAATTCAAAATTGGTCTTTTTCGATATAGAAATGGAATATCAGAAGAAGCTGCGGCAAAGCCAATCTCGCAGCAAACAGAGGAGTTCGTGAATGATTACCACCAACTCCCATCTTCAGTTATTGAGGAAGCAATCGATTCAACATTCCAATCGCAAGCCTCAAAAAATGGCTGGGTCACTGTGGGCCCTCGAAAATCAGCCAATTCCAAAAGAACCAACAACTCTACACCAAGAGGCGGTTCTAACAAAAGGAGCATCTCCAAGTCATCTTCAGAGCAGAAAGTCATAAGCTCGCTTGAAGCTCTGCAGATAAGAAATAGAGAGAAAAATAGAAGAAAAAATGAAAAAAGAAGAATCAAAAAACAAATGGAGCGTGATGCTGCTGCAGAGGTGCCTCAAATATTAACACCTCTTCAGACACTCCAAAAGCTCATTGATGACCTGGAAGAATATATACCTCCTAGGCCATCTGATAAAGCTACCCTCGACCAATATGTCCCATGGGACGAGCTAGAGCGGAAAATCCGGCTCCAGGATTGGCTCTATCGATTACAGGTAGAGGCCCTAGAAAAGGGGGAACATCATCTCTCAGCTCGATTGAAGTCCTTCTATGGAAATCGAGAAGTCACCATCGAAGAGTTGGACTCCGTGCTCAATTCCCATGTCTGCAATATGGTGTCCATACCTCCACCAAAAGAGTTGCAAACCTCTCCAAGTGATATTACCAAACAAGCTGAAGATAAGCCAACAATGCTGACATATCAGCGTCGGTCGGCAAATAATTCAAATCGCTGTCGCAAAAAAGGGCATGGTAAAGAGCAAAAAGCTGCATCCACTACTCCTAAGAAGCCTGACATCACAAAGTCAAGCGAAGTCATACTCTTCCGTGGCGAGGAAACAACTCCTCTGCCTGAAGTTGAAATACGGGCAAATGCTTATATCTTCGACCCTTCAGATGAAGAACAAGAACTGCCCAACATGCCTTCTCATACAAAAGAAAAGAGTCAAAGCCCCTATGCCTCATCAAATGAGCCGGACAACGCTCCTCCCTTTCCAAATGAAAGGCTATTAATTCCTCTCTCTCAAAAGAAATCTGTCAAGCCAAAGGAGTCATCTAAGCCCTTGATGAAGGGATCTCCCTCATTGGACCAGACATGCACCGAGGCTGATAACAAAGTTCTGCAGCAACTCAAGTCACTCCCCGTCAATATCACTGTCTGGGAGGCGATTGCTTGGAGTAAAGACTTGAGAGAAACTCTCGTCAAAATACTCAAAGAACCAGAAACTTATGAAACTCATATGGCTGATTTCCAAGCTCAAATATATGAAGCACTGGCGGTAAATGTCACATTCACAGATAAAGATATGTTGCTATCCTCTCCATGCCATAATCGTTTTTTATATATGAAGGGACAGGTCGACGGCCACGAATTAAATTGAATCCTGGTCGACCCAGGGGCATCTATCAACATAATGCCCTACAAAACTTTTGAATCTCTACATCTCATACCTTATATGCAACCGGTAAAATATGTGCGGATCACTAGTTTCAACCAGAATTCAGAGGAAGCCATTGGAAGAGTCACCGTTGACTTAATTCTGGGAGACTTCGCCACCAAGGTAACCTTCTATATTATTGATGCTAATATAACATACAGAATATTGCTTGGAAGGCCTTGGCTACATGAAAATTGGGTCATCTACATCAATGCATCAAATTTGCAAGAGAAGGAAAGCAGCATACAGTCTTTGCCGATCAAGCCCCATTTTGGGAAGATGAATGCAACTTGACTAATGCCCTCTAATATCTCGGAGGAGCAGTTCTTCAAACCCCTACTCGATCTAAAGGGAAGGGTAAACAAATTAAATGCTTAGATGAAGATAGTGAGACTGGCGAGCTCTTTGTAATAAACAAAAATCTTGCCGAGCTCCATGCAAAGAATTTCCGAAGTAAAGTAATCCGCCTAGAACGGCAAAGCATCAATTATGAGGCTGATCATGTAAGCCAAGTCATCAATGGGGGCATTCCTCTGCCTCCCAATTGCATGCAGATCAGCTTCCCAAAGCAAGATCAAAGTGTCCGACGATTGAAAACATTCGTCGTCACCTATTAAAGAAAAGAATAAAAGGAAAAGGTTAGAAAGGCATCAAAGCCAAGTCATTTTTATAAAGGAGAGCCAATGCCTTAAGCATCCCCAGATGATGATTTTGATTAGGAAAATAAAACCCAAAATCATCTTGAGCCGATAGAAGAAATGGCGGATATGCCAAAAAGCATTAAGGAAATGTGCAAGAAGCAAAACATTCCCCGGGTGCAAAATGCCTCTTGACGGGATTTCTTCAAACAATTATGGGAACCTTCACAAGTGCGAGGGCAACCTCCATTTCCCAGAAAGGATACCAGATGGCTAGGTTATGATGCCAAGGTCTTCTTCACTGCCAATGTTGTCGGGCTACTGCCAGATACTTGCAATGCAGAAAGCAGCCAAGGATCTTCCAGTTCCAACTCCCAAGGAAATATTGTCTGTCCCACCAAGGGATCATCAAATGAAGAATTGCCAAAAGAAACTGACGAGCAATCTTCACCAACAAATTCTGAAGATACAAATCTATATGAAGTCTATATCGCCAATTCTGATGACGAAGAAGACTTCATGGATTTACAACCAGCTCCTCAAGAAATTGAAGATGGCGAGCAAGCCACTATTGATGAATTAATTGAGCTCAATCTCGGGGATCAAGAAAATCCCCGGCCAGTCTTCGTCAGCGCCCTTCTTGATGAACAAGAAAGGGAATCTTACAAAATTTTCCTCCTGGAATTTCAAGATTGCTTTGCTTGGAATTACAAAGAAATGCCCGGGCTGGAGCCATCAGTCGCCGAGCATGAATTATCCATACTTCATACAGCCAAGCCTATCAAACAAACTCAAAGGCGCATACGGTATGAGCTGGAGCTGAAAATAAATACTGAAGTCAACAAACTTTCTGAAGTAGACTTCATCGAGTCATGCATATATCCAATTTGGCTCGTCAATATTGTTCCAGTAAAGAAAAAGAACGGTCAAGTCCGGATATGCATTGACTACAGGGACTTGAACAAAGCATGTCCCAAAGATGATTTCCCAGTTCCAATCACAGAAACAATGGTGGACATGACCACCGGCTATGAAACTCTATCCTTTATGGATGGGTCTTCAGTTTACAATCAGATCCGGATGGCAATCAAAGATAAAGATCATACCGCCTTCGGGTCACCCAAATGTATCTTCAATTACAAAAGGATGTCATTTGGCTTGAAAAATGCAGGAGCCACATATCAAAGAGCCATGACTAAGATATTCAATGAAATGATCCATGATATAGTCGAATGTTATGTGGATGACTGTTGAACCCAAAAAATATCAGGGCTTAAACAAACCCCGGGCAACAAATACGCCCTGGGGGAACCGGGAACAAACTCCCGGTCTCTCCCGTTCGGACGTCGGAAACAAACAACTCTGAATACTCGCGTCAATCTGGGGCGACCCGGAAGCGAGATGCCCGAGAAATTCTTCGTCGACGAAGGACACGTACCCCGGATGTCAAAAAATCCACGTCCGGAGCGGAGTTCGAAGTCGCGCCTGAAGCCGAAGGGTTCCGAGAGATCAAATGCACGTGTCCCTCAAAAACGAGGACAAACGCACGTGGGACGGCCGAGGAAGTGCGAGCGGTGCACGTGCGCACGTGCGCGGTCGTCAACCAACAACCAAGGGAGGCCCGCAGAGCTCTCTCCCGTGTTTTCTCCCGGGAAGTACGGAGAAAATGGTCTGAAATGAAGAAGGCCCCACCTTAAATAGTGGTGGGCCAAGAGGAAGCCCCCAAGGGGGCCGCCGGTCAGCCCCCTCGCCAGTGAGGGGGGCCGCCGGTTCGCGCCCCCCACAGGGGCGCCGGTCAGCCCCTCGCCAGCAGGGGGGGCCGCCGGTTCGCGCCCCCCACAGGGGCGCCGGTCAGCCCCCTCGCCAGCAGGGGGGGGCCGCCGGTTCGGCCCCCGCCAGCAGGGGGGCACCGGTTAGGCCCCCCGCGCCAGCAGGGGGGCCGCCGGTTCGGCCCCCGCCAGCAGGGGGGGCGCCGGTTAGGCCCCCGCGCCAGCAGGAGGGGGGCCGCCGGTTCGGCCCCCGCCAGCAGGGGGGGGCACCGGTTCGGCCCCCACGCCAGCAGGGGGGCCGCCGGTTCGCCCCTGCCAGCAGGGGGGGCGCCGGTTAGGCCCCCGCGCCAACAGGGGGGCCGCCGGTTCGGCCCCCGCCAGCAGGGGGGCGTCGATTCGGCCCCCGCGCCAGCAGGGAGGGCCGCTGTTGACACGGGAAAAGATATCACTTTGACATATCATTTGATTTTTTGGATTTCTCATTTGATTTTATCTGGTTCATGTATTCATTTATTTGGGTATTCATTTATTTCACATGCTTTGATTTGTGTATTGTGATTGCGGGGCGTGCCAGTTTGTCTAATAGACAGAAAAGAATCCGCGCAATGCGGAGAAGATATTTTTGGGTGTCCATGGAACGGACGGGTATGATGTCCGTGGAACGGACGGGTATGATGTCCGAGGAACGGACGGGTATGATGTCCGAGGAACGGACGGGTATGATGTCCGAGGAACGGACGGGGATGCCCGTGGTGACGGGCGACCAGGGTTGTCCATGAAATGGACGGGGATGCCCGTGTGACGGGCGACAAGGGTGCGCCGTTTTTTATCTGAACTCCTTGAGTCCCGTATCTATACTCATCAGGTGATTGAGGTAGCATGTGCTGGACCTCTGTCTCCATCGACCGGAGTCGATGTTACATTTACATCGAGTTAAGACTCTTGGTGTTATTTAACACCAGTTTTAACCCGAATACCATTTATAGCAAAAAGGGATGAGAGAATACACATTTTTTTAGAAAATCCTGGGCATGATGCATCATTTTTTTTTGGTTATTTTTGAAATACTTTTTGGTTTGAGTGTTTCATTTTGAAAAGACTGCCCTTTGTGGAGCTCGAGATATGACTTTTAAGAAGGGAACGGGTATATTTCCGTGAACCCATTTGGGGTCTCCCTCCTCTCTTTTTTTTTTTGAGAAAGATGTTGTTTGAAGGTTTTATTTTGGAAAACCTGAAGATTATTATTGCAGACGGGTATATACCCGTGCATTTGATTCTGAACTTGAGGGAAGTCGTGATTAGAAGTAGCATTTAGAAGAGTTGCTACATCAATCCCCTTTTCTTTTATGACATGATATTCTTTTACAACATCCTTCTTTTTAAAAGAAGTCCGAATTGAGGCAGAATTTCATTTCTCCTTGTTCATCGTTTCATTCATTCATCATTCATTTTTTACTTGTATGAGTATGATTTTCGGAGAACGTATGCACATATCTCCATGGATGTTCTTGTCAATTTGAAGTTCCTTTCTGGAAACTGTCCATATGAACATAGTTCTTATGAGTATGCATCATGCTGCTCTTTGGAGTATCTGAGCACAGTTCGGGTCCCATCACAGTTCGGGTTCTGTCACAGTTCGAGTCCTGTCACAGTTCGGGTCCTGTCATAGTTCGGGTCCTGTCCTCTTTTTCTTTGGATGTGTGTATATTATCACAATTTTCATAAATTTATTTTGGCAGAGTTTCCGCTTATGCGGAATGCCCTCACGGAGATATATGCATATGAACATGTACTTATATCCATGTGTCCCCGGAGAACCTTTATCCGGAGGGATTTTGCCCTTAAGAAAGTATGTGTGTATAAACACAAATTTGCAGTTTATGCATATTTTCTCACCGGTATTCCCTTTTGAGTGGAATGTCCGGTAAAAGGTACCATCTGCATATGCAGAATCCCTTTTGAGAGGTATACGCATATAATTGCGAATTTTATGATTATATAAACACGTCCGTAGTCGGAGACTCCATTTGGGCAGAGTTTCCTCTTGGAAACACATGTATATGAATACAAAGTTTGTGATTATATTGATATGTTTTTAGAGGGAAAACTCTGACATAGGCAGGGTTTCCTTCCAAGAAACATATGTGTATAGGCACAAATTTGAGTTTTATAAATATGTTCTTAGACGGAATCTCCACTTGGGCAGAGTTTCCTCTAGGAAACATGCATATAAAAATACAAATTTGTGAATATACAAACATGTTCTCGGGCAGAATCTCCACTTGGGTAGAATCTCCTCTAAGAAACATATAAATATACACACAGATTTGAACTTTATAGATATGTTCTTAGGCGGAATCTCCACTTGGGCAGAGTTTCCCCTAGGAAACATATATATAAAAATACGAATCTGTGAATATATGAATACGTTCTCGAGCAGAATCTCCACTTGGGCAGAGTCTCCTCTAAGAAACATATGCATATAGCACAAACACACCATCCCGGAGAGTTTAAAACTCGATGGGAGGTGGCATAAATAACAAAGGTATCTAAAATACCATATGTCCGAAACGGACGGTATTTAGAACCTATAGCCCGTGAGGGCCAGTGCCGCTATTGCGGACTTTTAGCCGATGAAGTTTGCCGATGCCGTACCTTGGCTCACAAAGAAACGAGATTGAAAATGGATTTGGAAATTTCTATTCCCTTCAACTTTGAAAGAGGAAGGCTAAAGGCCGGGGGGCTTTTACATGGAGAATGGGGGATCCGGGAGAATGGAAGCCGGGAGCCGAGGGCGAGGAGCCGGAGAGCAGCCGGGGAGAACCTTTTTTCATGGGGGATGGGGGTGCCTTTTATAGGGGAAGGCCCCCCTTACATCGCATGGGTGGGGGGTTTAAACCGATGAGGGTTCCATCGGTTAGAGTCTAACCGATGAGACTCTCATCGGTTAAAGCTAACCGATGAGACTCTCATCGGTTAGAGAAAAAAAACTCTCTAACCGATGAGACTCCCATCGGTTAGAGGGTTAAAGACCCTCTAACCGATGGGGGTTCCATCGGTTAGGGCTTTTCCCTTTTTTTTTTTATTTTTTTTCCTATATATATTTTTTTTGTTTTTTTTCTGCTTCTCTGTTTTTTTCTGTCTTTTTTCTGTTTTCTTTATTTTTCTGTTTTCTTTTTTTTTTTTTTTTGAAAGGGGGGGACCCCTTAACCGATGGGGGTTCCATCGGTTTAGGGGGGAATCCCCCTAACCGATGGAACCTCCATCGGTTAGAGGGGAAAACTCCCCTAACCGATGGAGGTTCCATCGGTTTAGGGGGGAATCCCCCTAGCCGATGGAACATCCATCGGTTTAGGGGAGAATTCCCCTAAACCGATGGAGCTTCCATCGGTTAGAGGGGGATTCCCCTCTAACCGATGGAAGTACCATCGGTTAAGGGGAAAACCCCCTTAACCGATGGAGCTACCATCGGTTAGGGGAAAAACCCCCTAACCGATGGTATTCACATCGGTTTAGGGGAGGGGCTTAAAAAGTCTATAAATAGACCACCCTCCCCTTCATTTGAAGGGGTCTTGTCCTTTGGAGAAGCCGTGCCATTCCGTCGTGCCATTCCGTACATTTTGTCGGAAGTTCTGCCGTCCCGGACGGAGAATCAATTGCAAGTCTTTGGAGCCTTCGTGGCGGACTTGTTCTTGTACTTATCTTGGTCTTGTAGACCTTGTAATGCCGGAATTCTTCCGTGCCGTATTTTTATCCGGAGATTTATTCTCCTCGGCATCTCCCACTTGCTTGGGGTGCTTGACAATACTTGAGAGCTTGAATGCTCGGATCAAGTTATGACTTTAAGTAACCTTGGGGTCACCCTAATCATAACTGCTTTGACCTCTTAATCAAGCCGTTAAACCGGTTAGGTGGGATTTTAACCGGTTAGGTGTGGTCAACATTTTACCGGTAGTTGCCAACTCCCGGTTAAGTAGCCATCTTCTTTTCACAGGCTAGCTAACTGAGTAGTTGCCCACAGGTGAATGTCACCTACTTAACTTGTCGGACCACTATATAAGGGAGTATTGATGCTTCCCTTAACAAGCATCCAACACATCCATGACATTCATATTTGCTTTTTTTTTTTGTTCCAACAAATGCCCCCCACGGGGTACGTGTCGGAGTTGGAGTGACGGCACGTAGCCCGTGCGAGCCTCATATAGCAGTCTTCTTCATATCCGGGCTAGCCAATTTCCGACTTTGTTCTGTTGCCAGGTTAATGCCTTTATTCTTCCTCCTCTTCCTTTGGGGGGAAAGAGATGACATATGTCCCATAGCACAACAGTCTGTCTTGTATCTTGGACTGTCCTTCCTTTGTTGATTTCTGATTTCTTCAATATTTCTCTGTTCTTATTTTCTCTTCCCCTTTCATGTATCTTTTTTCAGATTTTCAAAATGCCTCGGGGAGGAGGATATTTGAGCCGTGGTGACTACGCCCAGCGGACTCGGGACAAGGTGATCCTTCTTGATGATGTGATGCCGAGATTTGGAGCACCTCGTACTTCAAGCCGCAACTTGAATAGCGGAAATGATATTGTAGCAGAAGTAAATTCCGGCGGTCTTGCTATCAACGGCGGGGTGGATGTGTCCCGCATTAGCCGCCGGAATGGAGTTTATTATTACTCGCGGGAGGAGGACTACCCGGAGTATCTCCCATCAGATCCAGAGCTATTCACCTTTATTCAGAATTTTATCCCTTCACACATGACCGCAGGTGATCTTTTCTTGAGTGTAGAAAGGCGGTATTTAGAATCGGCCATTTTAAAGTCCCGGGATAGTCTTCTCGGTACCTGCGCCTTTTCATATCCCAGCTTCCCTTTGGGGTTTGCTGTTCAGCACCGACTCCCCCGGGCTGTTGATCTGGGTTCATTTAGTCATGATCTGGAGAGTTATACCCGGTCAAGGAAAATTTCTCCAGCAGTTTGGAGCTTGATGAATCGTCACCAAGCGAGGCCGGAGACTAATGGCCTACAATTACTGCCTTGTAACACCAGGTATGTGTCTGGAGATTATGACAATCGGTGCTTACTGAACCGAATTGTCGATCTGACTAGTCCCAGTTGGTATGGGAACTGGTCAGTTTTATCTTCTCACATTTTTCACTTTGGTGCCACTGAATGGTTGATGGGGGTCCTCCACCATTACGGGGAGATCTTGAACTCAGCGGGTATTTATGAGGCCGTTGGGACGGCGTTGTATAATTACCCATGCCATACTGGGCTTCTTCAGGCATTAGTGGAGAGATTCAATCCCCGATGGAACACCTTTGGGACGGCTGAAGGTGAAACTTCCATTGATTTATGGAGCTTCCACCGGATCTCCGGGTTGCCAATATCTGGGTATTTTTATGAAGAAATTGTTCTGGATGATTTGCACACCTATCGCAGTAATGGCGCTGGTGAATATATTCTTCCATACAGCCTCCGCTTTCTGACAAAGGTATGGAGAGACTTGGTCCTAGTTGAGAGGACGGAGGATCCGGAGTCCACTGTGGCGAACCCCAGGGTAAGTCAGAATGCTTGGCTTCGTTATTTCTATAACGGGCCATTTTGCTTTTTTGACAACTTTGCGACGGAAGGCCGCCGCCTGGAGGAGTATAACCAGCTCAGTGTAGGGAAGCCCCATCATGGGAGATTCATCTTTGCCCCTGAGAATAAAGGGTGGAATCCTCGCCGGTTACCAGATCGCACCTATTTGGCTGCGTATCTAGTGTATTGGCTATCTTCCTTTGTTGTTCCTCATGGTGAGGAGGAGCAAATCCGGCCGGGTTTGATTTATCCCGCCTGTCTTTTGGCGGAAGGTATGAAGCTCGCCATAGCCCCTGCTGCCCTTGCCAATATCTTTCATGGGTTGGGCTCATTAAGTTCACATCTGAATCCCCGGGATAGGAAAACATTACTCCCTACTCATTACTTGAGCGCCTGGGCAGGCCTTCTGCTGCCTGGGCTTTGTCAAACTGTTGATTTGCCCCGGCCGATGGCTCCTTTAATTTTACTATTTAGAAATAGACCCTGTGAAGATTTAATATCTCAGCTGACAGGAGCTCGCCATAGTTTGTCCTTTCTTCCAAACGGCGAGCAATTTCTCCTCCAATTTGGTGCTATATCCCGGGGAATCCGACCTTATAGTGTCCGCACATCTGGCGAGATCACCTACCATCTGCCTCATAGTGGGGGTTCTGGTGTGTTCTTGTATAAAGACTGGTTACTTTGCATCCGGCCAAGTGTACTGGTATGTCGCCGAGGATCCAGCCTTATATTGGAGCCTTATTATCCTTCAAGATTTGCCAGGAACTTTGGATATGACCAATCAGTTCCGCCAAATGCAGAATTTCCATTGGAAGTTCGCCTACACCGTGATCATTGTCTTCACATGAATGCGGCGAGTTGGTGGAACTATTTTTGCCGGGAAGAGGTGAATTCGGCATGTATTCTCCCGGCCCTTGAGGCAACTGGGCGTATAGATCTTTTCTACGCCCGATGGTGGTTTGACAGAAGCAAGATTTTCCGGCTTGCCCCCAGGAAATTGAAGCAATTTGAAGAGACTCGTTTAAAGGAAAAGGGTCTCCCTTTGGTCTTGATGAACTTGGAATTCCTCAAAGCCCACTTCAAAGGAATAATGCGCTCGTATCTCAAGCGCTATAATTCCAAGACGTCCAGAAAGGGGAAGCCTGATTCTGGTAAACAATATTATTATGGGGAGATGCTGCCTTTGGATCCCATTGAGCTTTTTGACAGGAAGGCCACAGACATTCATGGTGATCTTCCGGAGTATGATTGGTGGAGCCACCTATTACTTGATCTTGGGCATTCTGCCAATGTTGCCTTATCGACCAAGCTTCCGCCCGAGTGTATCAACGATCCGGGCTGGGTGCGCTGGGAGAAGCACCTTATAATCGCCATCGGCCATGCTGGGCCTCTGGAGTTTTTGTCTAATCTAGAAAATGCCAGGACACTTTATGATGTCCGAAGCCTTATGCAGAGAGTGGGAAAGATCTGCAAGGCTAAATTTCAGTGGCTGGTACCAGGTCCTCCACTTGGCTTAACAGGTACTTCTCAGCCTGCTTGAGTTCACCATTTTTTTATATTTCATCCTTCTTTTTGCAGGCATTTCTTTTCTGATTCTCCTTCCTCTTTTCTCATATATATTCTTACTGTTTTTTTTTTTAGATATTCCAGCTCCAGTATTTGGAGGTGGAAGGAATGATGAGGTTCGCTCCCTTCCTTCCCAAGGAGGCAGGATTGACAAGGGTAAAGCGGTGGAAGAGACCTACTTGAGTGGTATGTCTTTCCCTTTTCTTTTCTTCTCTCATCATTATCATACATAACTCTTTTTAGTTCATCATTTTTTTCCTTTCTTTTTTTTTTATCTCAGAGGATGAAATGAACGAAGAGGAGAGGACCCCTGCCCTTTCGGATGAGGAAGGCTTTTTATCGGAGGGGTCTCCCTCTATCCGTGAGGAGGAGTACGGGAGTACTTCACAGGCTGCCGTCGATCTTTCTCCGGAGAATGCTCATTATGAGATGCCATCTCATTTTGAGCTTTCCGGAGCCGCCACAGCAGGTGGGTATAACCCAGAGTTCACATTTTCTGAACTGGGAGTTTCGTCGGGGCAGTATTCTTCCGCGCCGACGGAGGTTTATATTCCTGTACCTGTCGAGGAGTCCACGGCTACAGCAGAGGCTCCTCTTGGTGAATATTCCTTCTCGAACCACTGTGCATTTCCCCTTTTTTTTTTTCTATCATTTTTTCAGTATTCATATCTTCGTTTGTCCTGACTATATTTTTTTTACAAGGACAAGAACTCTTCGAGCAGCTTTTCATGTCGGGTACAATAGACATGTATCCCACACTAGCTGCCGATCCCTTCTTTTCGCCTTGGGGTAATGCCGGAAATGCATACTTGGCCGAGCGAGCCCATTCTGCCTTCCAAGTGGATGGAGTAGGGGGCTATGGCGGAGGATATCAGGAGGCAGATGCCGCCATGGATCCTAATGCTAATCCACCAGTTTTGCCACCCAGAGATTTTGGTTTTCATCCGGTTGACCATCCCTCCAGATCCGAAAGATTTTCTTCAGAGGAGCCGGATTTTGTTGAGCCACCAGATCCTGAGGTGGCGATTAGGGAGAGGATCCCCTCGCCAGGTAAGGTGTGATGAGGGTTCAAATGCTTTGTTGGATTTCTTCTTGATTTGTCTTTATGGAATGCATGTTGATATCTTGGCAGAATTTGCAAATTCCCCGGCATTGGAGATTGGTGCTCCACCCGAGCACAACATAACCTGGCCTACTGGAGATCGGCCAGATTTGAGTTCTGATGATGAAGATAGCGGCATCTGGAATTGCCTTACTGCTAAAGTCCAGACACTGGTGACCTCAGCAAACCCTCCATCAGTAGAAGTTATCAGGGGGATTTTGGCGAAATACACCATCAGGGCTTTTAATATTGGTATCCACCGCGATCGCTGGATGGGCTTCGTCGAGGATACTTGGGGCAGGGTGCATAACCTCCATGCCAATGCGATTCAGGCCTCTTACGGCCAACGGCTTCAAACTTTGGAGAGCGACACCTGTTCGCTATCTGATGACATCGATGAAAATGACTCCCGAGCTGCTGATGTGCGCAAACGTCGGAAGACACGGGAGTTGAGGATGGCCACGAGAGGCGAGAATATTGCTCGACTGGAGCGCGAGCTTGGCAAAGAAAGATCTTCCCAAGCTCGAGACGCCAGGGATGTAGCTAGAGATTCTGAAGAAGAGGCCGTCCTTGTCAGAGACGGAGATGGTTCTCGCCGGGCTAGATCTTCTCAGATCAAAGAAGCTGAACGGCCGAAGAGGAAGCAGCCTTCCTGCCTCTGTTTTTCATCATAATACTTGTATTTTGAGCTTGTAATCTCAGTCCTCTTTTCATCTTGTATGTAATATCTGTCACCTTTTATGAGCTTGTAACGATGACTTGTAATTTCCATAAATGTACAAATGAAGGATAAAGAAGTCTTCCTCTTTCGCTTTCTTTTCCTTATTCTTTCTTTTCTTCTCTTTCTTTTTACCAGTCCCAGTGCCCTTTCGGGTTTTCACCGAAACTGGCCCCCTTTAGCTTTTTCCAACGCGCCCTTTCGGGTTTTCACGTTGAGAGGTTATCCATTTTTGCCTGAAGCGCCCTTTCGGGTTTTCACCTCAGCTGGATTTTTTGATCTTTTTGCCCTCAAATATACAGTAAGTTGTATACTTGAGTCCATCGGGGTATCTCTATTTTTAACCCCTCCTTTTTTGTGTTTTTTTTGTTTTTAAACAAAGCTGTTAAAGACTTGACTGACTTGGATGGTTGAATGACTGAAGATTTGGCTGAGGAACGGATGATGGTTTTAGGTATGGTTTGAGACTTAGATTTGGCCAATGATTGGGGATTGGGATTTGAAATTTGAATTTGGATGTGGGTTTGGGTTTGAATATGAGTATGTTGGGTGACTTGGATCACCTTTGTGGTATCTTAGATTTGGGTTTGGATATGGATATGTTGGATTACTTTTGTGGTATTCTGGATTTGGGTTTGGATATGCGCATGAGACTTGGGTATGATTTGGCCCTGGATTTGGTTTTGGATGGGCTCTGGAACAGTGTTTATCACTTGGCTTTGGGATCCGAATTTCGCCCCTTCTTGATGGCTTAGTGCCGGCGTAAAGGGGTTTGCAATTAGATTTGAATAGCCGGAGAGGAAGAAGCCTTCCTGCCTTTGTTTCATATCACCACATTTGTATATTGGGCTTGTTGCCTTGATCTCTTTTCTATGTGGTATCTGTCACCTTTTGCAAGTTTGTAATGTGGTGACTTGTAATTTTGTGAGTGTATGAATGAAGGGCTGAGAAATTTTCTTTTTTCTTTTTTTTTTTTCACATTACCAGCCTTAGCGCCCTTTTGGGTTTTCACCAAGACTGGCCCCCTTTAGCTTTTTCCAACGCGCCCTTTCGGGTTTTCACGTTGAGGGGTTATCCATTTTTGCCTGGAGCGCCCTTTCGGGTTTTCACCTCAGCTGGATTTTTGATCTTTTTACCCTTAAGTACACAAGGAATCGTATACTTAAGTCCATTGGGGTATCTCTATTTTTAACCCCTTTCTCTTTTATTTCTCTTTTTTGGACTTTGGCATGCACTTAAGGTTTGGATTTGGGGTTTAGGTTATTTTAGTTTTGGTTTTGGGTTTGACATAGCCTACCTTTGTGGTTTGTTGGCTATAGTTTTGGTATTTGGATTTGACATAGCCTACCTTTGTGGTTTGTTGGCCATGATTTTGGTATCGGGATTGACATAGCCTACCTTTGGTTTGGGCTATGGCTTTTGATTTGGTTTGGGTTTGATATAGCCTACCTTTGTGGTTTGTTGGCTATAGTTTTGATATTTGGATTTGACATAGCCTACCTTTTGGTTTGTTGGCTATGATTTTGGTATTTGGATTGACATAGCCTACCTTTTGGTTTGCTGGCTATGGCTTTTGATTTGGTTTGGGTTTGATAGCCTACCTTTGTGGTTTGTTGGCTATGTTTTGGATTTGGATTTGACATAGCCTACCTTTTGGTTTGTTGGCTATGGTTTTGGTATTGGATTGACATAGCCTACCTTTGGTTTGCTGGCTATGGTTGAGTGGTTTGGGTTTGATATAGCCTACCTTTTGGTTTGTTGGCTATAGTTTTGGTATTTGGATTGACATAGCCTACCTTTTTGGTTTGCTGGCTATGGTTTTGATTTGGTTTGGGTTTGATAGCCTACCTTTTTGGTTTGTTGGCTATGGTTTGTATTGGATTTGCATAGCCTACCTTTTTGGTTTGTTGGCTATGGTTTTGGTATTTGGATTGGCATAGCCTACCTTTTTGGTTTGCTGGCTATGGTTTTGGATTTGGCATAGCCTACCTTTTTGGTTTGTGGCTATGGTTTTGGTATTTTGGATTTGTCATAGCTTACCATTGTAGCTTGGAATCTCATTTGGCGGGATATGCAAAATAAGCCTCCACCTTCTATTTCCAGGTTTATACATGGAATGCCCTTGGCTTTATGCCGGGTAGGGACTGACAAGTTCGGGGTGTATAACTGGTAGGTGGAAATTTGATTCCTTTGTCCCTATCTACAGCAAACTTTGTTTCATAATTTTTCACTCTGTTTTGGCTTCATGCCTTTTGAGGTGACTGTTTCTTTTGTTTTGGAGGCTGGCCAGGGAATTCATGTTCTGGCGCGTGGTACAATTTCAGGTGTTTCCCGTTGAGCGGAGGAAAGGGCACAATACCTTTATGGTCCACGAGCCGATATGCGCCTCCTTCATATGCCATAGTGATGATATATGGACCGAGCCAAATAGGCTGCAATTTGCCGCATGATTTTCCAGCCATTGCTTCTCTGCACTTGACCATGACAAGATCCCCTTGTTTGAAAGCTCTGGGTCTTGCTAATTTGTCGAATGCACGAACCATTCTGGCTTGATATACTTGAAGGGATTTATAGGCTTCAAGGCGCTTCCCTTCTAAATTGGAAAGCTCTTCGAGTCTTCTCTCCATTTGATCTTGATCTTGGCATTGAAATTCATTTTGAATTGCCACCCGATAGGATGTCATTTCGATTTCTATAGGGATCATGGCCTCAGCTCCATAGACTAAGGAGAAGGGTGAACACCCTGTAGGAGTTTTATATGTAGTTCTGTAAGCCCATAAAGCTTCGTGAACTTTTTCTCCCCACTCTCGCTTTCTATTGTCAACTATCTTGGCGAGTAACTTGCAGAGAGTTTTGTTAAAGGCTTCTGCTAACCCATTAGCTTGCGGGTTGTATATTGAGGATGTCCTCCAGTCAATATGGAACTTTGCCGCCAAAGAATATATTGTTTTGTTTCTAAACTGCGACCCATTATCAGATATAATCCTGTGAGGAGTCCCAAATCTGTATATTATGTTTTGCTTGACAATTTGGCGACTGATCTCCAGTTACCTCCCTCAATGGGATAGCTTCAGCCCATCGAGAGAAATAATCTGTAGCAGCCAATATAAATTGTGGCCTTGAGAGGAAGGTGGGAATGGTCCCACAATATCCATACCCCATTCAGCAAAGGGCCATGTTGGCGCTGTGGGATGTAACATATTTGGTGATTTCCTCGGCACAGGACCAAATGCCTGGCATTGATGACATGCACGGGCATATTGGATACAGTCCGCGTGTATAGTGGGCCAGTAGAAACCTTTTAGTTTGATATTGATTTTCATCTTTTCCCCTGCCTGGTGTGCACCACACAGCCCAGAGTGAACTTCCTTCATGATGATTTTGGCTTCCTTGAGGGATAAACATCTGAGGAGCACTGATCCTTTCTTTTCATGGACCAGCTTAAACAATTGATCTGCTATTATTTGATATGATGTAGCCCTGCGTAAGAGCTGAATTCTTTGTGCTCGATCAGGAGGTAGCCAGCCTTTCTTAATTTTAATGATCGGCTCACGCCAATCCTGAGGTTCATTTGTGACATCTTGCTCTGTAGTGTATACTTCTTCGATCATAATATCAGACTCAGCATCGAAGACACTCGGCATGAGTCTTCTGTGGCGGACCATTATGTCCACTTCTCCTTCAGGAGGCAATTTTATGGCAGAGGCCAATTTGGCCAGAGCATCTGCCTGGGAATTTTCATTTCTTGGTATATGGGATATATTGAAAAAGCTGAATTGTTCTTTGAGTTTCATGGCTGCATTGTAATATGGAAGTAATTGTGGTTTACGGACTTCATACTGGCCCAATATTTGTCGGATGACCAGTTGTGAGTCTCCGTAAACTTGTATACCTCTGATCCCCATTTCGAGAGCTAATCGAAGTCCAATAATTAAGGCTTCATATTCTGCTTCGTTATTTGTAAGTTGCTTCATGAGAGCACATGAATTGTATAAGATTCCTCCATATGGGGTGACAAAGACAATTCCAGCTCCAGTAGAGACGGAGGTGGAACCATCTGTATATTGAAGAATTCGGGAAGCCCCGTCAAAATATAGCTCCCATGAAGGTAAGTCGATTGTGACAACTTCTTTGGAATGTGGGGTTTCCTGAATTTGATCTTCTTTCCCATTTATAGAGGAGAGAGTTTCGTCTTCCGGAAGATCTATAGACAGAGGGGAATTTTCTGTTATTGGATGAGCGGCTAAAAATTCAGCCAGACCCTGTCCTTTGATGGCTTTTTGTGGGATATATGTGATATCAAATTCCATAAGGAGCAGGGCCCATTTTCCGAGCCGTCCTGATAGTACAGGCTGCCTCAACAAGTATTTGAGTGGATCATATTTGGAAATGAGTTTAACTTCATGGGCCAGCAGATAATGTCTCAATTTCTTGACGGCAAATACCAGTGCTAGGCATACTTTCTCCATTGGAGCATATCGGAGCTCTGGACCAATTAGCTTTCTGCTAAGATAGTATAAAGCTTGTTCTTTTTCATCCTCATTTGTTTGTGCCAATAAAGCTCCCAGAGAAGCATCCATAGCTGAGATATAAAGTATAAGAGATCTCCCAACAATTGGTGCCCCCAGAACTGGTGGAGTAAGGAGATACTTTTTGATCTGTTCAAAAGCAATTTGGCATTCTTGATCCCAGATGAAGGGTGCATTCTTCTTCATTAGTTTGCCGAACGGCATGCATTTTCCTGAGAGATTGGATATAAATCGCCTGATATAGGCTAGTCTTCCTTGAAATGACCTTAGCTCAGTCAAATTTTGAGGAGGCGACAATTGCTGGATTGCCTTGATTTTGTCAGGGTCTATTTCTATTCCCCGATATTTGACGATGAAACCCAGGAACTTGCCACTTGAAACCCCAAATGCACATTTCATAGGGTTCATCTTCAATTTGAATTGACGAAGCCTTTCAAAAACACGGCGAAGATCATATAGATGGTCCTCCCGTTTTTTGGTTTTGACGACGAGATCATCGACATAGCATTCGACTACATCATGAATCATTTCGTCAAATATTTTTGTCATGGCTCTTTGATATGTGGCTCCTGCATTCTTCAAGCCAAAGGGCATTCTTTTGTAGTTGAAGATGCCTTTGGGTGATCTGAATGCAGTGTAATCTTTATCTTTGATTGCCATCCGGACTTGATTGTAGCCGGAAGACCCGTCCATGAAAGACAAGGCTTCATAGCCGGTGGTCATATCCACCATTGTTTCAGTAATTGGGACTGGGAAATCATCCTTGGGACATGCTTTATTCAAGTCCCTATAGTCGATACATATCCGGATTTGACCATTCTTTTTCTTCACTGGAACAATATTGGCGAGCCATATTGGATATATGCATGGCTCGATGAAGTCTACTTCAGAAAGCTTGTCGACTTCAGTATTCACTTTCAATTCTAGTTCATGCCGCATACGCCTTTGAGCTTGTTTGACAGGCTTGGCCGTATGCAGTATAGATAATTCATGCTCAGCAACTGATGGCTCTAGTCCCGGCATTTCTTTATAATTCCAAGCGAAACAATCTTGGAATTCTAGCAGAAGAGTTTGATAGGATTGCCTTTCTTGTTCATCAAGAAGGGCACTGATAAAGATTGGCCGGGGATCTTGTTGACTCCCGAGATTGAGTTCAATTAATTCATCAATAGTGGCTTGTCCACCATCCTCGATTTCTTGGGGAGCTGGCTGCAGATCTATGAAATCTTCTTCGTCATCGGAGTTGGTGACGTAGACTTCATAGAGATCCCTATCTTGAAGATTTGTAGATGAAGATTGCTTGCAGAATTCTTCTGATGGCTCTTCATTTAATAATTCATTTGATAGAGCTGGAATAATATCTTGGAAGTTGGAGTCGGAACACTCCTGATTATTCTGGGTGCTGCAGACCTCTGATGATGATTCCACAACATTAACTGTATAAGAGGATTTGGCATCATAACCTAATCCTCTAGTATCTTTTCCAGAGAATGGAGGTTGCCCCCGGACTTGCGAAGGTTCCCATAATTGCTTGAAGAAATTTCTCCGGGAGATATCTTGTACATGAGGAATTTTCTGCTTTTTGCACATCTCCTTAATCTTTGCTGGCATATCGGCCATTTCTTGTATTGATTCTAGCTGGTTGTTGGAGCTGTCTTCCCAACCAAAATCATCCTCTGTATAAGTTGGGAGTGTCAATTCCCCTTTGTAGAAGAGAATTGGCTTAGCCATTCTTCTTTCTTTTCTTTGATAAGTGACGACGAAAGTTTTTAATCGTCGAACACTTTGTTCTTGCTTCGGAGAATAAATTTGCATGCAATTGGGTGGTAAAGGAATACCGCCATCAATGACTTGACTTACATGATCAGCTTCATAACTGATATTCCGCCGTTCTGGGCGGATTTCTTTGCTTTGAGAATTCTTTGCAGAAGATTTAGCAAGGCTTTTATTTATCACAAAAAGCTCGCCAGTCTCACTGTCTTTATTTGAGCATTTAATTTGCTTACCCTTTTCTTTAGACAGGAAGAAGGGTTGAGGATTTGGTCCCCCAAGATATAAGAGGGCATCAGTCAGGTTGCATTCATCCTCCCGAAAGGGGGCTTGATCAGCAAAAACTGTATACTGCTTCCCTTCTTTTGCATATTTGATGCATTGATGGAGAGTTGATGGAATGACCCAGTTTTCATGCAGCCAAGGTCTCCCAAGCAGAACTTTATATGTTGTATTAGCATCAATAATGAAAAAGGTCACCCTAGTGACGAAATCCCCTAGAGCCAAGTTGACGGTGACTCTTCCTACTGCTTTTTCTGAGTTTTGATTGAATCCTGTGATCTTCACATCCTGCACCCTTTGCATATAGGGCATAAGATATAAAGATTGAAAGGTCTTGTAGGGCATTAGATTGATGGATGCCCCCGGATCAATCAAGATCCGATTTAATGGCCTGTCATTAATGTTTCCCTTCATATATAAAGGACGATTATGATATGGAAGATAATAGCAAATCTTCATCAGTGAAGGTGACATTTGCCGCCATTGCTTCATATGCCTGAGCTTGGAAATCTGCCATATGGGCTTCATAAATTTCTGGTTCTTGGAGTATTTTGACAAGAGTTTCTCTCAAGTCTTTGCTCCAGGCAATTGCTTCCCAGACAGTAATGTTGACGGGAAGTGACTGTAATTGTTGAAGAATTTTGTCAGCTTCAGAGCGTACTGGCCAAGTGGGAGGATTCCCTTGATGAGGACCCAGAAGGCTCTTTTGACTTGACTAACTTCTTTTGAGAGATAGGAGCCAATAACTTCTTATTGGGAAGAGGAGGAATATTGTCTGGCTCATTTGATGAAACACATGGACTTGAGTTTTTATCTTCAGACTGAGAAGCCTTGTCGAGCAGTTCTCCTTCTTCGTCTGAAGGATCAAATATGTAAGAATCCGCCCGGATTTGAGGTTCGGGCGGAGGCCTTGCTTCTTCGCCATGAAAGAGTATAATCTTATCTGGCTGCTTGGTAGTAGAAGATGCTTTTTGGTGCCTGCCACGACCCTTCTTAAGATGATGATTTGAATTACCTGGAGGTCGACGCTGGTATACAAGCGTCGTTGGTTTATCTCCTGCTTGTGTAGTAGTGTTTTTTGCGGGAGTTTGCAATTCCTTTGGAGGAGGGATGAACACCATATAGCAGGAGAATGAGTTGAACATGGAGTCCAACTGTTCCATAGTAATTTCAGCATCTTCATTAAAGAGGCTCAAGCTTGGTGAGGGAGGAGATCCTCCTCTTGCAATGCTTCATGCTGGACATGGAGTAGCCAGTCCCGAAGCCGTCGCTTTCGCTCGATCTCTTCCCATGGGATATATTGATCGAGTGTAGGTTTATCAGAAGGCCTGGGAGATACATATTCATCCAGCTCATCAATTAGTTGTTGAAGTCTTTGAACAGCCGTCAGCTGCTGAGGAGCTTCTGCTGCGGCAGCATCTTCTATTTGTTTCTTCATTTTTCTTTTTTCATTTCTTTTTCTATTTTTCTCTCTATTCTTCATTTGCAGAGCTTCTAGTGAATTCATTACTTTTTGCCCTGAAGATGGCTCAGGAATATTTCTCTTGCTAGAACGACCTTTGGCTGTAAAGTTGCCGGGCCTTCTAGGATTTCTTGATTTTCTGGGGCCAACAGTGACCCATTCAGCTTCTGAAGGTTGTACCTGAAAGGTTGAGTTGATTGATTCTTCAACGATTTCAGGAGGGAGTTGGTAGTAATCATCTACAAACTCCTCATCTTGCTGCGAGATTGGTTTCGCTGCAGTTTCTTCTGATATTCCATTTCTGTATTGAAACAGGCCGACCCTGAATTGTTCAACATCAGCCT
The DNA here is from genome assembly GCA_014218235.1 of Colocasia esculenta. NCBI lineage: Eukaryota > Viridiplantae > Streptophyta > Magnoliopsida > Alismatales > Araceae > Colocasia > Colocasia esculenta. Next base: position 105,739,019 of record CM024761.1, on the reverse strand, counting down.
TGCTTCTATGTTGCCCATAGCCCAACTGGCGATGATAATATTCACATATATCTTGATATTGTGCTTGGAACTGTGGACTTGGATCATATATTTGTGATGAGGGGGTCAGGAGATTTCCCTCTTGATCGATTACTCCCTCCCGATCTTTGTTTCGATCCAATCATGGAGATCTGGGCAATCTTTAGTAGGGTGTATGACCATGGCATGATATTCACAATAGAGATATGATTGCTTTTCCTTTTCGGAAATATAGGACTCAGGGGGATACCCTTTTATCAACCCTCTGATCTTAAGCTGATTGAATATGGCCTGAGTATCTTTTAGATCAAATGAGCGTTGATGTAGAGGGTGCCAATCATCATACCATCGGCTGGATAGATATGGATGCGGCATAGGCGGTTGTCCCTCTGGTTCAAGAACCCCAGAGGATGATGCATTGATGACATTGACCGAATAAGGTCCAGGATTGTATGGCGCATTTAATGGTGGCTGAATATGAGGTTGTGGGGGATTGACCAGATAATTACCCATATTGATGCGTCCTTGCTGGATCATTTCTTCCACTTCTTGTTTGAAAATGGACAGTCTTCAATGACGTGTCCCAGTAGTTGATGATATGGGCAATAGTTGGGTCTTAGTTCTTCCGGGACCAGATAATCCATATATCCTGATCGCAGGCATAGCCGGAAGAGGGCATTGTATGCTGGCGATGGAAGGAATATGACCTTGTCGGCTCGACAGGATTTGGAGGATTTTCAAGAAACCACTCAATTGGGTCTTGAAATGGCGGCATAGGGGGCAGCTCCGGGTATGCTGGGGGATAAAAATAAGCAGGTTGGAAAGCGTGGGATTCCTGAACAGGCACATCCTGACGCCTTTCCATGCTTTGCATAATTTGGCGCAACTCTTGTTGGCTTTGTTGTAATTGCTCGAGTTGCCTTTGTACTCTTTGTATTGTTTTTCTTGTACCCCGATGTTTAGACCTCGGGGGAGAATGAGCTCCAGAAATATCTTGGGGTGGATTGCAAGAAGGTCCTGCTTCAAAATTATTTGAGCTTGTGGCGGGATCAGCCGTGTGTATAACATTAACGGATTGTTCTGGCCAATCCGAAGTATGAGGTTGTGGAGGATCAACCAGACCATTTTGCATAGATATATGGCCTTCCTGGATTACCTTTTGAGCCTCATTCTTGAAGACAAAGCAATCTTCAATTGAATGCCCCACCATACGGTGATACGGGCAATAATTGGGTTGATTGACCTTACTGATATCTGCTGGCTTCTTTGGTGTTGGTAATGATATTAACTGATTATCCAGACAGAGATCAAATAGCTTTCTGGTATGCTCTTTTCTGAAAGAATAGGGAGCTTTCATACGCTCGGCCAATGTAGGCGGAGGTACTTTTGGCTCTGCTTTTTTCTTTGAGGAAGTGGGGATTACTGCCCCCTTTGCTTCACTGCTAGGCAAAAAGTCAATAGCATTAATTTCTTTCGCTGGCGGATTGCGCTCTTTAGGGATTTTACCCTTTTGAGCTGTATGAGTTGATTGCTCAGCTAAGAACCCTTCAATTTCTGCGACAGCAAAATTCAACTGGTCGAAGCTTCGGATATTGGCCGCCAAGAGTCTCTCTTTAATTGTTAGGATGAGGCCTCTCCGACAAATAATTACTGCATCTTGTTGGATGGGAGGATTATCACATTGCATGCTAAACTCTCTCCATCTTTTAATGAAGTCAATTGCCGACTCCCCTTTCTTTTGTGTGAGGGAGCATAACTCAGCAAGAGAGATCTTCCTTTCTGCCGTTTGAAAACGGTCATAGAATTTTAACTGCATATCAGCCCAATGGAGAACTGAGCCAGCCTTGAGCTTTGCATACCATTGGAATGCGACCCCTGTTAAAGAAGTTGCAAAATATCTGAGGAGGTAGGATTCCTCAGATGCCAGATCTCCCATGGCAATTATGTAATGCGCCACATGCTCCTGAGGTGTCCCATGCCCATCATATTTAGGCAATTTTGGGACTTTGGGGCATGATTCTGGCAGCTTCTTGAGTTGATGATGTATGGGGAACGGGACAGAATATAAGCCCGTAGCCTGAATACCCTCGCCCTGCTGGGCGAACATATCTTCAACCATCTTCTTTATTTCATGCCGTTGTATGGCAATATTTTGAAATGCGTCCATTTGAGGAGGCATAATATTAGATGGGTCGTTGATATCTGGACCCGTAGCCTGAGGGAGAAGACCAGCTGAAGAAATTGCTGGATTATTTAATGAGACAAATTCATCTGGATGCTGGCTTTGTTGATGTCGAAGAGAGGCCGGCTCCATGGTTTGCCGGTGACTTGTCGTCGCCAATTGCCTCATTTTATTGAGAAGTGAGGTCATTTCAGACCGCCACTGTTGTATAATCTCATATTTGTCATCATCTGACATAGCTTGAAAATTTTCCTTTGTCGGCAAATCGATGACGGGATGCCCAGCAGAGGTAGAAGGTCCACTTTCCTCAAGTTGAATATTTGTTTCTTCAAGAGAGGGAATTTGGGAACCTTCATGCTGAGTGTCGACTGGTGGGAAAACTTGGCTAGAGGTGCCAACTTGCCCACCGAGCTGACGAACTCTCCTGGCGAATTGCCGAGTATTGGGGTGGATAACCCCTGTGGAAACATTAGGAGTGGCTTCCGCGATTTGCTCCGCGACTTCGCCAGGCTCCATTCCAGTAGCATAACAGGAGAATATTATAAGCCTAGGCTTTTCCTGAGCTGTCCAAGTAACACGTCGTCTTTTTGACGGACGGACATTGGCGCTAGGAATTGCCCTTGGCTTATTAAATACTGGAATTCGCGACATACGGTCAAAAACCGATATGCGAGACTGTTGAGGTGAGGTTTGCTTATCTACCCGGATATTCTCCGAGTCTTGAGAGGTATAGTTTAATTTTCTATATATGCCCTTCCTCTTCCGTCCTCTGGACTGTTCAAATCCAGCATCTTGGAGAGGATTATCCTTGATATTCTTCTTTCTCCAAGCCATCTTGGATGTATTTACTTGACCTTCATACTTCTGAGTTTCCTTTTTGGGAACCCAGATTTTCTTCCACTTGGTAAAACGCCGTGTCTTTTGTTTGGCACCGGCTTCTACCATGGAATCTTGATGCTTTTTTCGGAACCACCGTAGGGCTGAGAAGCGGTTCGAGGTTGGAATATTTGGAACATACCTATCACGAGGAATGGTAGGTGGAGTACCATCAAGGCGCACTTGCACATTCCCGATCATAATAGATTTGCCGGATCTGGAGATGGCAGCTGGCAGCCTTTTGCTCTTGTGGCGTTTATATTGCCCCTGCTGTGAGGAAGCAGGAACCACAATGGTAGAAGAAATCATATGGACCGAATAGGTCCGAACTTGAGTTGAATGGGGTTTGCCCCCTTTGACAGCATCATCCTTCACGGGCATTTGGGTGCCCTTGTTGACAGTAGCAGAACGAGCGTTGACACGTCCGCTGTTGTTGGACTTCTTCTTTGTTGGTTTGTGAATAGGGAATCCTTCAGTGACATCTCCCTCTCGGTGAGCCGGAACGACTCCCAAGAAGAAAGGGGATCCGATGACTGGGGGAAAATCTCCAAATACAATTGGAGTCGCCAAGTATCCGAACTTGGCGTGGTTGTTGATGACGAGCGGTCCATAGGTGACAGCCATTTGGTCTGCTCCTTGTGCCTTCGAGGTAGCTTCACAGTACCTTCAAAGGAAAATATCGGTATTAGGATTTTCATGAAAAATATATGTATGTCTCATCCTTTTTACTATGAATGGTGAGAAGAGGTCCCACCGGGCGTGCCAGTTGTTGACACGGGAAAAGATATCGCTTTGACATATCATTTGATTTTGGATTGCTCATTTGATTTTATCTGGTTCATGTATTCATTTCATTTGGGTATTCATTTATTTCACATGCTTTGATTTGTGTATTGTGATTTGCGGGGCGTGCCAGTTGTCTAACAGACAGAAGAAAGAGTCCGCGCAATGCGGAGAAGATATTTTTGGGTGTCCATGAACGACGGTATGATGTCCGGACGGACGGGTATGAGTCGAGGACGGACGGGTGTCCGAGAACGGACGGGTATGATGTCCGAGGAACGGACGATGCCGTGTGACGGCGACGGTTGTCCATGAAATGGACGGGGATGCCCGTGTGACGGGCGACAGGGTGCGCCGTTTTTTATCTGAACTCCTTGAGTCCCGTATCTATACTCATCAGGTGATTGAGGTAGCATGTGCTGGACCTCTGTCTCCATCGACCGAGTCGATGTTACATTTACATCGAGTTAAGACTCTTGGTGTTATTTAACACCAGTTTTAACCCGAATACCATTCATAGCAAAAGGGATGAGAGAATACACATTTTTTTAGAAAATCCTGGGCATGATGCATCATTTTTTTTTTGGTTATTTTTGAAATACTTTTTGCTTTGAGTGTTTCATTTTGAAAAGACTGCCTTTGTGGAGCTCGAGATATGACTTTTAAGAAGGGAACGGGTATATTTCCGTGAACCCATTGGGGTCTCCCTCCTCTCTTTTTTTTTTTGAGAAAGATGTGTTTGAAGGTTTTATTTTGGAAACCTGAGGATTATTATTGCAGACGGGCATATACCCGTGCATTTGATTCTGAACTTGAGGGAAGTCGTGATTAGAAGTAGCATTTAGAAGAGTTGCTACATCAATCCCCTTTTCTTTTATGACATGATATTCTTTTACAACATCCTTCTTTTTAAAGAAGTCCGAATTGAGGCAGAATTTCATTTCTCCTGTTCATCGTTTCATTCATTCATCATTCATTTTTTTACTTGTATGAGTATGATTTTCGGAGAACGTATGCACATATCTCCATGGATGTTCTTGTCAATTTGAAGTTCCTTTCTGGAAACTGTCCATATGAACACAGTTCTTATGAGTATGCATCATGCTGCTCTTTGGAGTATCTGAGCACAGTTCGGGTCCCATCACAGTTCGGGTTCTGTCACAGTTCGGGTCCTGTCACAGTTCGGTCCTGTCATAGTTCGGGTCCTGTCCTCTTTTTCTTTGGATGTGTGTATATTATCACAATTTTCATAAATTATTTTGGCAGAGTTTCCGCTTATGCGGAATGCCCTCACGGAGATATATGCATATGAACATGTACTTATATCCATGTGTCCCCGGAGAACCTTTATCCGGAGGGATTTTGCCCTTAAGAAAGTATGTGTGTATAAACACAAATTTGCAGTTTATGCATATTTTCTCACCGTATTCCCTTTTGAGTGGAATGTCCGGTAAAAGGTACCATCTGCATATGCAGAATCCCTTTTGAGAGGTATACGCATATAATTGCGAATTTTATGATTATATAAACACGTCCGTAGTCGGAGACTCCATTTGGGCAGAGTTTCCTCTTGGAAACACATGTATATGAATACAAAGTTTGTGATTATATTGATATGTTTTAGAGGGAAAACTCTGACATAGGCAGGGTTTCCTTCCAAGAAACATATGTGTATAGGCACAAATTTGAGTTTTATAAATATGTTCTTAGACGGAATCTCCACTTGGGCAGAGTTTCCTCTAGGAAACATGCATATAAAAATACAATTTGTGAATATACAAACATGTTCTCGGGCAGAATCTCCACTTGGGTAGAATCTCCTCTAAGAACATATAAATATACACACAGATTTGAACTTTATAGATATGTTCTTAGGCGGAATCTCCACTTGGGCAGAGTTTCCCCTAGGAAACATATATATAAAAATACGAATCTGTGAATATATGAATACGTTCTCGAGCAGAATCTCCACTTGGGCAGAGTCTCCTCTAAGAAACATATGCATATAGCACAAACAACCATCCCGGAGAGTTTAAAACTCGATGGGAGGTGGCATAAATAACAAAGGTATCTAAAATACCATATGTCCGAAACGGACGGTATTTAGAACCTATAGCCCGTGAGGGCCAGTGCCGCTATTGCGGACTTTTAGCCGATGAAGTTTGCCGATGCCGTACCTTGGCTCACAAAGAAACGAGATTGAAAATGGATTTGGAAATTTCTATTCCCTTCAACTTTGAAAGAGGAAGGCTAAAGGCCGGGGGGCTTTTACATGGAGAATGGGGGATCCG